>ML827690.1:21187-32927 GCA_009831015.1 Picea engelmannii | reverse complement strand
TTATTCTAAAGATAACTCAAGAGGTTAAGCTTCTCTTAACCTATATAAGCAGGCTCTATGGTGGTGAAAAGGGGAAGAATTTCTAGCATGAAACCTATGATCTCATAGGAAACACACAGTCAGTCAAAGGAGAGTGACCAGTGAAGCTGCTATCATCCAGGTTGTGTATCTTTCAAGCAAGGGTTAGACAAAGGGGAATTGATGAAGCTGTCGCATTCGCATCTACGATTGTAAGTACTGCTGTTGTTATTCTCATTAATATGACACGCTTGGCCTGTTTCTTTCTAGTTTGTGTCTGATCTTACATGAACTTATCATTGATAGATAGATCTGTTTTCAAGCTAATATCAATAGAGTAGGAAGCGGTCGTACTTTGTTTGTCTACAGGACTCATCGAAGAGCGAGAGTTTGGAGCTCGATTCAGAGYGTGCAAGGACAAACGTCGATAAAGAGGTACCTCTATTCTCCTTCCTCCTCATGTATTAGTTTGTATATATTTGAAAGGAAGTCAGTGTCCACGTTAAGCACTTTCTGTCTTAGAGTTAGGGTCTAGCTCTTTGAGGAAATCTACCTGTCCGCAGGGAGATTTTCCTACAACAGGTAGCAGTGAGGGTCCAATGCAAAAAAAAGGTTGACATAGCAAAGTGAAAGTGAGGCTTTTTGAGGCTCCTGAGGTTCCCCTCGAATCCATTGATGAGCGGGGTGATTTTGACCAGCATGACATGCCGAAGCATGATTAGCTGGAGCTTGGGACTCCACATGATGACTTCGGAGAGGAACATAGTGTAGGTGCACATGATACTATTCACTATTACCCCAGATCGCTCATGACTTTTCCATGGGTGGCGTGGTCACCGAGGAAGAAGCTATTTCTCGAGCCCAGTACTTAGACTTAATTTATTCATAGTCTGGTACTCTGTACGAGTTGATAGAAAATGTTATTCGTGCCACTAATGATCCATCCAAACCATCGTCTACCTCGCACGCGGATGGAGTTATTGGCTCCATCAAGACCCAATCTACTTCCCAATCGACTGGAACAATCCAGCGGCCCACTCCGACACCCGCTCCCAGTTCGATGACACCCTCTTCTACCCCCCTCAAACTCAGGTCTCTGAGGTGAATGCAGTCCATTCAACCCCTTCACAACAACCTGGGGGCAAGAAGAAAGCAAGAAATAAACCGAAGAAAAGTAACAATGAACAACCAAAAAATCAATCGCAAACCCCTGCTACCGGGAAACAACCACAATGGAAACTGAAATTCCCGTGTCTCATTTGTGGTGACGATCACTACACCTGAGACTTTCCACATCATGATGAGGTGGCCAAGATATTTAAGGGAAATTCACAACTCGCTGTGCTTACTCAGCCTTTCCCATAGCAACAATCTTTGGTTGCTCAAACCCCCACTCCAGGGGGCAGTTCCAACCAACCCCATGATGAAGCCTCGACAAGTGACCAAATTTACATGTTTAACGGGGTTAATCTGACCACTCGCACTGTGACATATGACACGCCAGTTAAACTTGATAAGCTAAATACTGCTAACGGTTCTTCACCAAACCCATTGCCATCCTCTGTTAATCCTCCATCTGTTAGTCCTCCGTCCAGGCCACTTCAAATTGAGAAACCTTCATTTGAATCCATTTTACGCCCTCCTAAGAGCACTATTCGGAAGTCTACCTTTAGTCCTAGTTCACGGGTTTCCCAAAACTACAACATCGTTGAAGATTTGGCTCAATCTCCGTGTGCCATGCCTGCTTTAGAAGTTCTACAACACTGTCCCAACCAATGTAGAACTCTCTTAGTTGCAATTGGTGCTTTTGATCCTGAGTCATCAAATAACCTCACGTTTAATTTGGATGATCATCAACCGTGACTCTCCCACCAGCTAGCTTTCCAAATCGATGTTGTTGTTCACAATCAACAAATCCATAGAACCATCTTGGATGAGGGAGCCTCTACTTGTGTCATGTCTCTATCTTGTTGGAAAGGCTTAAAATCACCTGCCCTTAACAAATCCCCCACGATGTTACGCGCTTTCGACGGGCAAGGTTTTCATCCACACAGACTGTTACAATCCCTAGCCCTTCAGTTGGGCGGCAAAACTATTACCGTTGATGTCAAGGTGGTCGATGCCCCCCTCAATTACAACCTACTACTTGGAAGAAGTTGGTTCTATGCTATGACTTCCATCACCTCGTCGGTGTTTCGATGTGTACAATTCCCCCATCAAGGCAAAATTGTCACTATCGATCAACTTGATTTCTGTACACCTGACGCTCGCGTCCCTGTCACCAACAATATTCCTTTTTTGGGAGACCACCCAGTTACGTATGAAAGTGTTGGTGTTGGCTTATTGAAAGATTCTAGACTTATGGGTACTTTCCCTACACCACTTCCACCTACCGCGCATCATATTGCTGCCGTTAATATGATCTCGACTATGCCCTATCAATCCTTGGAATCATCTGATCCCTGGATTGTACCTAGTCCTCTAGAATTTGATGTACTCGGTGACACCATGCCACTTAGCCCAACTGAGGCCGCATACATAGCTATTCAATCTGCCTCTCCTCTTCCGAACAACCCACATTTGTTGGCACCTGATGC
This sequence comes from Picea engelmannii, assembly GCA_009831015.1. Taxonomy (NCBI): domain Eukaryota; kingdom Viridiplantae; phylum Streptophyta; class Pinopsida; order Pinales; family Pinaceae; genus Picea; species Picea engelmannii. Next base: position 30,312 of record ML827690.1, on the reverse strand, counting down.
CTACTCGGTGCCTTCATGGTTGGATTCCCTATCGTCCGCAATCGATTACATTTCCCAAATTTTCTCTTCTGACGAATCTATTATGGAAATGCTTGGTATTGACGATCTACCTTGGGATGATAACCATCATCGATCCTCTTTTCTTCCACCTTTGGAGGAAATCCATCAAGACATACACTCTGTCTTCCCCCCCGATGTTACCGATGCACCACAATCTCCTATCCTCACACACGATCCTCTCTCTAAGGGGAATATGGGTAACATCTCTACCATGATCGTTATTGATATTTCAATCAAAGAAGGTGTCATGGAAAACATTAACCTTGGTGCTAATTGCACACCCAAAGAAGTGGTCTCTTACACCGCTTTGTTTAAAGAATTCCGCGATGTCTTCGCTTGGAGCTATGAGAAAATGCCAGGGATCGACCCTTCGATCATCATGCATGAAATCAAGACTTACCCTGGTGCAAAAATTGTTCGACAAAAACTCTGCCCGGTTCATCCCAAGAAAATCGCAGCCATAAAGGCAGAAGTTGAAAAACTTCTAAAATATGGCTTTATCTACCCCGTCCCTTTGACAGAATGGGTCTCCAACCTTGTTCTGGTTGCCAAAAATCAAGGGACCATATGTGTTTGTGTTGACTACCGATATCTCAACAAATCTTGTCCAAAGGACAACTACCCTACGCCCTTCATCGACCAAATCATTGATAATTGCACTGGGAGAATAATATTCTCTTTCATGCATGACTTCTCTGGGTATAACCAGATTGAAATCTTACCTGCTGATCAACATAAGACAGCCTTTATCTTCCCATGGGGAAATTTCGCCTATCGAAAGCTACCTTTTGGTCTCAAAAATGATGGTGCAACTTTCCAGCGGGCCATGTCGTACGCTTTCCACGATATCAATAATATCACAGAACCTTACCTCGATGACTTACCTGCCCACTCATCCAATCAATCCGATCACATTGATCACTTACGGGCTATTTTTCTTCGATGTCGGTTCTACCGTATCCGCTTGAACCCACATAAATGCATTTTTTCTATCGAATCCGGTCGACTCCTCAGTTTTATCGTCTCTAAAGATGGGATCTGGGTGAATCCCTTAAAGATCAAGGCTATCCTGGCCTTACCCCCGCCCACTAATTTAACCCAACTCCAAAGTTTGCAAGGCAAAGTGAACTTCCTTCGCCATTTCATTTGCAACTATGCTAAGATAACTAAAGGATTCATGCAATTACTGCAGAAAAACACCCCTTCCATCTGGGATGACACTACCCAACGGTCATTTGATGCTCTCAAGCACACCTTGACCCACGCACCTTTGTTACATCCTATGGAGAATACAAATGACTATATCCTTTACTTAGCTGCCTCCACTTCCACTATTGCGATGGTGTTAGTTCAGAAGGACCCCAATGGTGAAGAACATGTGATTTATTACCTGAGCAAGAGTCTATCTGGACCCAAACTCCGATATTGACATGTAGAGAAACTGGCTCTAACAACCGTCATCGTTGTCCAAAGATTCCACCATTACATCTTATTACGCACCACCACGGTGATTGCAGACTCCAACCCCATGTACCACGTCTTGACACGTCAAGTACTTGGGGGAAAATATTCTAAAGGGATCGTTATCCTTCAGGAATTCGATCTTGAATTTACAAAGTCCAAAGCCAAAAAGTCCCTGGTGTTTGCGGAGCTTATCTAGGCTCTCCCTCATGCTAATGAAGACATCGAACCTAGAGATTATCTCCCCGATGAAACTCTTTTTCTCATCATCACCTCTGATCCTTGGTATGGGGACATCCTCCTCTACCTCCAAACCCAATGCTTTCAGCCCAACATTTCCCGCGAAGAATGTCGACATATTCGCCACCACTCTCGTCGTTATCTTATCGTCGACGAGACCTTGTATTGCCGTGGTATAGACACTATCCTTCGACGATGTCTGATTCATGAGGAGGTTGAACACATTCTGAACGATTGTCACCTTGGCGCCTGTGGCGGTCACCTTTCTGGGATGGCCACAGCCCAAAAAATCTTACGCGCCGACTACTTTTGGCCCTCGATTTTCAAATATTGTATCAAGGCCATTAAACAATGCCCACCCTGCCAAGTCTTTAACAAGAAGGCACACACCCACCCTACTACACTACACCCCATTATCGCCATTAGCCCCTTCGCCAAGTGGGGTATCGATTTCATGTAGTGTAAGCCTACCTCAGCTGGGGGGCATGGTTATATAATCGTCGTCGTCGACTACTTTACCAAATGGGCTGAGGCTATGCCTACCTTCCTAAATGATGGTCGTACCGCAGCTCTGTTTCTTTTCAACCATATCATAACTCGTTTTGGTGTACCACGCGCCATTGTCACTGACCACGGTGCACACTTCAAGAACTAGATGATGAGCGAACTGCATGTCAAATTGAGTTTTCTCCATGAAAACTCATTCCCTTACTATCCTCAGGCCAACGGACAAGTTGAGGCCATAAAAAAAGTCCTGAAAACCATGATTCAATGCATGGTAGGGGAAAACAACACATTGTGGCATCTACAACTCTTTTCCGCTCTCTGGGCTTATCGCACTTCTGTGAAAACCACAACTGGATTTACTCCTTTCCAGTTGGTATATGGCATCGAAGTCATTCTACCAATCGAGTGTGAGATTCCATCACTAAAACTTAAAGTAGAACTCCTACACCATACTTCTGCAGAAGAAGAATGTTTCTTGTATCTATCCAAGCTGGACGAAACATGTCATGATGTTGCTCTCGTTAATGAGGCACATCAGAAATGAATCAAGAGTCAATATGACAAATCCATCCATCCTCAGACTTTTGCAGAAGGAGACTTAGTCCTCGTCTATGACCAAGCTCATGACAAATTGGGGACAGGTAAGTTAGAACCTCTGTGGCATGGTCCTTACATCATGAAGCGTGTTCTACACAGAGGCGCCTACGAATTAGTAGATCATGATGGAATTTCCCTAGGAGAGCCCCGGAATGGGCTTTACCTTAAAAAGTACTATGCCTAGATCACCTAGCATCTGTACTTTGTACATTATTGTATTTTAGTTTGGTGTGCCTATTTCTTTCGCGTGCTCGAGTCTTTACCTTTGCCACTCATGACTGTTCTTGTGTTTTCATGCGTAGATGACGTCTTCCTTTCCTATCTATTTCAGGTTCATGGATGGCACTAGTCGACATGCATGGAACATTGCTTTGGCAGCATGGGTTATTTACCAATTCGACGAGGTGGTGAGTTCAGGAGGTATCTACTTAGGACCGACGACCAAAAATATGGCAGAATATCACGCTGTCATTGGACTGTTGACCCAAGCCTCCTCCCTAGGTATCTCTCGTATCATTGTTTACTTAGACTCCCAACTCATGGTCTATCAACTCAACCGTATCTATGCTATCCGTAATCCTATCCTGCTACGTCTCCACCTGCAAATTCTCTGTCTTGAATGAATGTTCGATTCAATTGAATATAGACACATTCCAAGAGAACTCAATAGTGTTTCAGATTCATTAACTAATTACATCATGGATCGGTATCTCACCCACATATAATATTTAAGGAAAGCAAAATTGTACATCACATTTAAATTAAAAACACATCACAGACATCATCATGTACAAATCATTTGGCACTATAAAAACTCGAGACTGTATATATATATATATATATATATATATATGACGTGACTGAAATGTTTTGATTACATAAAAAAGTATGTAGAAGAGAAAAATGTTGGGTCTTTACACCCATACAACGTCGCCTGACAAGGCATACAAAAATACGATCACCAGAGAGACTCTAATCTCCCTGCACTACATTGTGCTGCAAGTAACATATCACCGCGAACACTACGCGCCTTAGTAGAGAATTGATATTCTTTGGTACTCCCACAGTGTGCCTCTGCATATGTAAAGGCACTTCTCCCCTCCGTAGAGGAGGAATGCCCATCGTGAGGCCTTGGAGGTTTCTTTCAACTTCCTGGAGACCTATCAATGGTACTGCCAGATCTGCTACAACCAGAACGCCCCTGCAACGTCCTGGTATTGGTATATCGGCCGGGCGCACTGCTCCCTTGTCTGCATGTTGAAAACAATACATCTGTTAAAAACTCTTCTAGATACCCAATATATATATATATATACATTAAAAACTTAAAAAACAAAACTAGACAAGGTGTTGCTCAGTCTCTTACCTGAAGCATCCTAATCTTCCCCTGTGGGTAAAATAAAATCCATACCCCCGTGGAAATCCACCTCAGCATACGGGAAGTCCTCTATCCAGAGATATTGTCGACTCAGCCAAGCAAAGAAATCGCCAATGAAGCGGAACTCTGACTCTGCTACTAGCCTTGGAGACAGACTAGTCCACCTCTCCATCCTTGGTTCGTCCACTGGTCGCACCGCCAGTGCTATCTGAGGCTGCATTTGGGGGATGCGCTCTAGAATAAATGAGACCAGAAAAGAGCCATAACCAAACTGTTTTTGTCCCATCCTGCACCGTGAAACCTGTTCCTTCACATTTCGAAGGAACCCTGCACTCTAGTTGAACAATGTTGGTTCCAAACACTGAACACAATAAGCCACCTGTGATCTTGATGCCAGATGCGTGCTAGTACTGCCTATCACACTTGTGATGGAAAACAAAATGGACTGGAGGGGTAGCTCTCAAATATCCTTGATAGGGATTCTACCCCCTACCAGTCTTGCTCCTGGGACACAGTGACGTGCCAGATACACGTCCACTTGCTCAGGTAGTGCCCTCTGCCCATAAAAAAGATATGGGAACCCCTCTTTTCAAGAGGCCAGTCAAAAAATACACTTCTTCCAACACGATGGTTAGAAGCTATGTGCCAATCCGGAATCCTTGCTCTGCAACATCCCATAAGCCGATCATGTGCTCAAGCAATAAAATCTCCTTTTTCATTTTTTGCAATTTGAAGAACTTTAATAAGCCACAAGATCTTAATGTGGCCCGCATGCGAGGACTCCACAAGGAAGCCAAGTCATCCATCTCATGTTCTCACTCTTTCCACTCGATCATGGTCGCTGAAGTCACCTACAAAACATAAAAAAATAAAGAATTCCATTATTTCAACGTTTTGGCAATTTCGACAATTTTTAAAAGCAATTTAAAACATGAAATAAAATGTCCACATCATTTAAAGAGACCACACCCTCTTTTACAATCAACACGCCCTCTCTTAGCCATTCAATGTCCATCACACAAGAATAAAAATGTTTAAAAATCAAAACGATTTCTTTGTGGTTGCGTGGGCGTATGTGAGGATTTTTCATGGGTTCTTTGCCAAAAAAGACCCATCCACTTAGATATTAAGGTGTAGGCATCATGGCTATCCCTTCCTAAAACATTTTTGCAAAAAAAATCCCCTTTATTCCATCGTTTTTAATAGAGGCTGACTTGGTCCTTTTTGGGGCAACTTAAGGCTTCATATTTTAAATTAAATGCTACTATAAAAATGAATGTTAAAGCATGTGTTTGAAAGAAGCAGAGATGGACATCTACCCAGTCCAAACGGCAAGTGAAATAGTCCACCGTAGCTCCAGTAGCAAGTGAAACAAGATCCACCTCTGAAATGAGAATCTCCAGTACTCCAAAATCCTTGTGCAAAATGAAATGGTAAATGAAATTTTCATTGTATTGTTATTTATAAACTTCCATTTTTTATAAGGTATAGTCATTTATGGGTTTCTCTAACAATATACTGGCTTCACTAAACCCCTGGTTTGTAGTTTTGGCATCGCAGGTTTCCTGATAGTTCTGATGGATTATTTACCTTGTCCCACTTATGAGCATAGTCTTAGTTCGTTCTCGAGCTCGAAAATATGAGAACACACTGGGTATAATTTTATCTCTTTTTCGAACCCGCATGGACACATGAAAAAGGAACCCCCCTGGAGTCATCTTTAAAATCTTTTCAGACTCTCTAAATATGAAAAGATTGTCGAGTGATCTTGCTTCCTTTCACACTTGTTAAAAGGTTGGAAAGGGCGTCTTTCGAGCAATAGTTTATCTCTTTTTCGGTCTCGTTAGACTACTGTACGAAAAAGGAACTGAGAGAGTTATCTTTTAAGTGTTTTTCCAAACTCTATAATCCCAAAAAACCTTCGATTTTTCTGTCTTTGGACTCGTTAAAACACACATCGATAGGCCCATACAGGACCGATCCCTTACTTCTTATGGTTCGTTAAACAAAGGAAGAGGAACTTATTGAAGGTGAGTTATATCGAGCATGTGTTATCCTCCTCGATCTCATTAAATCAAAAAGAGGTACTCGTCTATCTGGATGGGGGAAAATTTGAAAGGAGCAAGCCAAGCAATCTCTTGAGAACATTATCCAGCAATTCTTAGAGTTGCCCTTGAACATGGCACTTTGTCATTTGCATGCATCATAATCCACTGAACCTCTGTACTGAGACAATCCTTTGAGTTCCTTTCACTCCTTTGGGTCACCCAACGCAAGTCACAGTATCCACTGCATAGTTTTGGTCCATGTGATGTTTTAATGTTGTGCCTCAGTGTTCAAGGGAAGTATCTGCCTCTAGAGTTAGCCATCCCAAATATCTTGCCTCAAAACTTGTGTCAGTCCATGTCCATTTGATCTATCGATTACATCTCTATGTACGTTTCGTGTCATTGATGGGGGATACATCAAGGCCCTCCCTCGACGAGTCTATTCCTATCAACTTCAACATATTTTCCAGGAATCAGGCTTAGAAACTAATTAGTACTTTGGGACCTGCATGCCTCAATGGTAGGCCTCCTCACATTCGACAGTAGGTTTACATCATTGACCTCTGATTGTATGATTCCACGTGTGTTCGGCCTCATCTCATCTATTCACATTCGCTGGAATGTACTAGGGTACCTTGGGAATCATTGACATTAATGGTGATCTCCCTCACACTTGTTAATGGTTCACACCATTGACCGGTAATCAAGTGGTTTTTTCCATGTTCGACATCAAGACATCTATTCACATGGTTAGATTTGTACCATATTGGGATTGGTAATAAGACCCTGGGTTGAGTGACCACTTTGATATATGCTTTTCCCAGGTTGCGAAGGAGTTTCTATTGGACAAATAACACATACACTGTTACATAGATCCACTTTGTATTGGTCGTGGATATGTCTTGTCATCTCATAGATTCATTGTGTATTCTTCGTGGTTACGATCAGTCCGAGTCATCAGAGTATAGATCCACATTGTATCTTCAGTGGATATACCTTCTTATCAATACAATTACGGATCCGCAATGTATTTTATGGCGGCCATATCTTGCAAGTTTTGATCACCCAAGCATAGGTATGCCTGCCTTGGGTTTTGAAACATGTCATAATATTTGTTGGATGTTTGTGTGCAGCTTCCATCAGGTTCTCTGAGTCTATACCCTTGCTTGAAAGTCTCCAAAGTATTTCTGTTATCAGTTCTCATCTTCTAACTTCATGCTTTGGGGGGCATTATGTTACACGTCAATATTACTCAACTGGATAAGTGTCGCATGTTCCTCTCAACTGTCATAAGTGTCGCATGTTCCTTACAACTTTTGCAAGTGTCGTAAATATTGTTCAAGCATACTACCATAATAACGACACTAAGGAGGCACTTAAAACATCTCATACACTTGATTTGGAGGAGGGAAAATGGTTAACTAAAGTCAAGGAACTCTTATCACCTGAAAGGAGCCCTTAAATCAGGGTTTTGAAGGAGAGCGCTCCCCTATGGTATCCTTAGGAGTGTTGGTGCTCCCCCACAAGCTATTGGGGAGCATTATAACAACAAACCACTTCTCTGAGAGAGCACTACCCATCCTTAGAGCGCTGGCACTCCCCTTGAGCCTCCTAGGGAGCGTTATAGCGCCCTGATGCCCCTTTTGAGGGAGTGCTATCTAATTTGAGGCAGTGGTTGGCTCGTTGAAAAGAATAAGGGGAGGATCTCTCAAATTTAGAAGGCAGTTGCATTCTAATTCTTGGTTCCATCAGGAGATCCCTGATCTAAGGAGGGGATTCCTCAACTTATTCTAAAGATAACTCAAGAGGTTAAGCTTCTCTTAACCTTTATAAGCAGGCTCTATGGTGGTGAAAAGGGGAAGAATTCCTAGCATGAAACCTATGATCTCATATGAAACACACAGTCAGTCAAAGGAGAGTGACCAGTGAAGCTGCTATCATCCAGGTTGTGGATCTTTCGAGCAAGGGTTAGACAAAGGGGACTTGACGAAGCTGTCACATTCGCATCTACGATTGTAAGTACTACTGTCGTTATTCTCATTAATATGACACGCTTGGCCTGTTTCTTTCTATTTTGTGTCTGATCTTACATGAACTTATCATTGATAGATAGATCTGTTTTCAAGCTAATATCAATAGAGTAGGAAGCGATCGTACTTTGTTTGTCTACAGGACTCATCAAAGAGTGAGAGTTTGGAGCTCGACTCTGAGCGTGCAGGGACAAACATCGATAAAGAGGTACCTCTATTCTCCTTCCTCCTCATGTATTAGTTTGTATAGATTTGAAAGGAAGGCAGTGTCCACGTTAAGCACTTTCTGTCTTAGAGTTAGGGTCTAGCTCTTTGAGGCAATATACCTGTCCACAGGGAGATTTTCCTACAACATGTAGCAGTGAGGGTCCAATGCAAAAAAAAGGTTGACATAGAAAAGTGCAAGTGAGGCTTTTTGAGGCTCCTGAGGTTCCCCTTGAATCCATTGATGAGCGGGGTGATTTTGACCGACATGACATGCCAAAACATGATTAGCTGGAGCCTGGGACTCCACATGATGACTTCGGAGAGGAACATAGTGTAGGTGCACATGATACTATTCTGCATGGAGCAGAACAAATTAAAAGCACCGGTTCACTAGATGTCACCTTTCTGGTGGATGACACATGTGTTTCGATAAAGATTCATAAGATTGCAGGTAATTGTCCCATTAATTGATTCATTATTTTAATAAAATTGAAATGGACATTTGTTGAGATTATTAATTGATTAATGGATAACACGTTATTGGAGGAAACAATGTTTTCTATAGAAACTTACATGACAAAGCATTGGAGTTGTTTT
>ML827689.1:15718-53410 GCA_009831015.1 Picea engelmannii | reverse complement strand
ACAACAGCCCTCCGATCAATACTTGACCCAACGGTCCAGATCTAATCGGGATTTCACTCATCGCGATTTCGGCATTTGCGATGTCAAAATTCACAAGTCCTCCGGACTCGCGATTCTCCGATTCCCGATGGCTCCTTTCATACACTAGCCCTCCTAAGCTTAGCTCTCGGTCAACGTGACCGTCACTCCGTGACCACATCCTTATCTCTGACAGCTGGCCTCCACTATGCCACTGTCCTCCTTCGCTGTTGTGCTGACATCTGGCCCCCACTCATCGAGGTTTCGCGGATCGCGATTCTGAATTGCACAAAACTCTTGTCAACGGGATCCTCGATTTCCCGATGAACAAAATGTCGACGGTGCCTTGATCTTCGACACCTGTCCCTCAGATGGACGGTCCGGATCCCTTCGGGATTTCGAGACTTTCGATATCAAGTGACTTTGTCATTTCAAAGTCCCGATCGCCGATGCCTCTGCTGACGTCACACGTGGTTTGACACGTGTTAGATCCTGCCACGTGTCACTTTGATTCGTGACTTACATGTGCCTGAAGTATTGAATCTGCCTGCCACCTGTCATTCCCTGGCTGTGCCACGTGTCCCTTGCTGACGTGCTCTGCTGTCGTGAGTTGGATCAACGGTTCAGATCACTTCTTATCCTACGGCTGTGATTACATCGCGATTTCGGGGTTTTCGTTGTCATTGTTCACGAGACTCGTGAAACTCCGATTCCCGATTCTCCGATGAAGCCGCCTGTCTACACGTGGATGTTCACGATCTCCGCTTGATTTAACGGCTGTGATCAAATCGCGAAATCGCATATCGCGATTTCGGGGTTTTCGTTGTCGAGTGAACTGGACATTTCAAAGTCCCGATCCCCGAATCTCCGATGACTTATCTCCCTCACAACTTCTGCAAAACAGACGGTAGGCGACCTTTCGGGAAACTTGAATGGGATCCAACGGTCACTGGATCGTTGTCTTCCTTCTTCTCTGCAAACTCTTGCTGCGCGTGTTTTCTTCAATGCTGTTCCTCCTGAGCTTTTTACGTCTGAATCCCCAAGGGGTTTTATCCTTCATATCCTGCCATCTCCACTGTTTCCATCAATGACAACAACCATCAACACGCATTCGTTGCTTGTTCAATATTTGCCAACATTATGCTAGTATATTATTAATTATTATTATTATTTTAAGGACAAGAATAAGTAAAAAAAAACTAAAAATATAAATGAAATAAGATTAAAGTCAATAATTAAGTGATAATAATAATAATAACTTGAGATGTATATGGTGATAGAAAGACCAGTTTTGAAAAATGATGTAAAATGGATATTTGTAATGGAATATAACATTTTTTCTTCTTCTTGAAATAATAATAATAATAACTTTTGGTCAACTAATTATAATAGTGAGTGTAATAACCTACTTATAATAATGAAAATAATAATAATAACTTAGTTATAACAATAATAGTACTAGGTTTAGAATAAAGAAGAAATTTAGAATTATATTAATATATTATTAATTATAATAATAATAAGTCATAATAATTATTATTTTAAGGGAGAAGAACAAGAATTAAGGGGAAAGGAAGAAAGAACAGAAAAACTAGAGAGCAAATAGAACAAACAAAAAGGAGGAGAGAACAAACAATCAATCAAGAGGCCCAATAACATCGATCAAAGAAAGTCAAAAAACACTAAGAAATCAAGGAAAAACAAGAAAAAACCTAAGGAGGCTAAGGTTGAGGGAAAACTTGTTATGTTTTACCTGTTTCTTATCAGAGGAAGTTGGTTCTTGCTAATCTCCAGACCCCCGTCTTTATTCATCCTGTTGGGATGCTTAATAATTTTCATCGCTTCTCTAATTCGATGTTTGAAAAAATGATCTTCTCTTGCCAAGATCTTGGTGTTTTCTAAACACACATGGTGTTTGGTAGTAAGGGAGTGTTCCGCTAATGCCGAGGTGCAAGTCTTTTCATTCTTGATGTCAACACCATGCTCTTTAATCCTGGTTTGAAAAGAACGACATGTTTCTCCAATGTAACATCTGCCACATGAACATTCCACCTTGTAGACTCCTTTGTATTGATGTTGGTCAATGTTGTCTTTGACAGATCTCATTTTATGTTTGATGGTATCTGATGGCTTGAAGGTTGTTTTGATCTCGTTGTTTTTCAGTACTTTGACAATGTTGTCAAAGACCCCTTGAATGTAAGGGAGGTAATTTTTTTTACTGGAGGAATGGTTGTTGAGGTTTTGGGGTTCACTATTTGTTTTTTCTAGGGACTTTCTTATCACACTCCTGATGTCCTTGTATTTGTAGCCTATGCTTTTGAAGGCTTCAAATAGGTGATATTTTTCTTGTTCTAGGTACTCTTCATCAGAGATTATGATGGTTCTTGTGGCGAGGGTGTTAAGTACTCTTATCTTATGGTTCGGGTGGTGATGAGAGCCTGCATGAAGATAGTTTTATGTGTGGGTTTTCTTCATGTAGATTGCATGTCCCAGGTTCTCATCCTCTTTTTATCAATTAGCTCATCCACTAATGGAATGTTACCATTATCCTCTAATTCCATTGTGAACTTGATATCCCTTGAGAGATCATTTAGATGTTGGAAGAATTTTTCAAGTTCATCTTTCTCGTGGGGCCATAACACATTAGTATCATCAATGAATCTTTTCCATCTCAATGGTTTTAGGGGCTAAGTATCCAAAGCTTTCTTCTCAAAGTTCTCCATAAAAATATTTGTGATAATGGGAGAAAGTGGAGATCCAATTTCTACCCCACTTGTTTGTTCATAAAATTATCCTTGGTAGCTAAAGACTATAGAACAGAGATAGACTTCAGCTAGATTTGGTGTATCAAGGTTAGCCACTTCTTTGAGAATCTGGACAACTTCTTCAAGTGGGAATTTGGCGAACCAGGAGACAACTTCAAAGCTAATGAGGATGCCTTCAAGTTTCACCTTCGCATTCTTGATGATCCTAACAAAGTCACTTGAGTCTTTAATGAAGGAGTATGTATGGCCAACTAAGGGACCAAGGGTCTTAGCTACATGTTTGGCTAGCTCATAAGTAGGGGAGCTAATTGGATTGATGATATGTCTAAGAGGTATCCCATCTTTATGGATTTTAGGTAGACCATAGATCCTTGGGGTTATCTCACTATTGGTAGTAGTTGTTTCTTGGTTCTTTCATCTAGGTTGGACTCTTTGACTGCCTTCCTAACTTCTCGTCTAATCCTAGCGATCGAGTTACTTGAGAGCTTCTTATAACTTCCACTTAAGGTGAGGTGTTCAATCATTTTCTTATTGCAATCATTGTTATCCATTACTACAATATATCCACCCTTGTCAGCTCTCAGTATTTCCAAGTTAGTGTTGTTTTTGAGGTTCTTGAGGGAAAGGCATTCTTCATTGCTAATGTTGCTTTTTGGAGGTTTCGTTGTTCTAAGAATAATTGTGCAATCTTCTCTAACTTTCTCTTTGTCTTCATCATCTAGGGTTTTTATGCTATCTTCAATGCAACAAATAATGCTTTCTACTAGAATGGACGTGAGAGAAATAGCAAAGTTTAGACCTTTTCTTAGAACATTCAATTTGATTTCTTTTACTTCGTAGGATGACATGTTTGTTGGGTATGTGTTATATTCTTTGCATGACTAGTCTTAGTGTTTGCTACGTTGTGTTGAGCATGTGGGGGGATTGAGGAAGGGGTGCCAGGCCCCCCCTTCGAGGGTTGTAGGGGGGCGATAGCCCCCCTACGCAGGGGTTCGGGAGCAGTGCCCCTAACAAATTTTTGTTTGCCTCGGGAAACGCATCGCATTTTTTACCTTGTTTTTTGTGTCGCCTCGATTTTCATGTCCATTGTTGGGCGATTTTTCGGCACATGGTTTTTGCCGATGGTTTTCTATTTCCGGTTAAGGAATTAGGGTTTTTTTACTAATCCAGGGCATTGGGTTAGGGTTTTGGATGTCGTTGCCTCCTATATGTATATTGTATTGTAAACAATGTATCGCAATGTATGAATATAGAATATGTTGGTTTTCCTGGTTTGGGTTTCCGAGGGAAAAATATCTGTGTAATGTTTGTATTTGCCATTTTATTTTTTCTCTTCTTTTACTGAAAATCTGTTTGCAGTAAATAATTGTACAAGGTTAAAATCTACATTTGGTATCAGAGCTTTGTTGGATTCAAGGGGATGCCTTTGTGGTCAAGGGTTTGGCTCGGGACTGTGATAAGCCTTGTTACGGTGGGAGATCTATGGTATTGATTTTTCAGGTGAAAAGAAATGGCGAGCAGTTCGAAAATGGAGATCGAGAAGTTTAATGGGAAAAGTTTTGAGTTGTGGAAGCTCAAGATGGAAGATCTGTTGATGGATAGAGATCAGTGAATCGTGGTGGATCCAGGTACTGCACCTATAGGAACTTCAGAAGATGACTAAAAAAAGTTGGATCGGAAGACGAAGAGCACAATCCGACTGTGTCTCTCAAATTCAGTATTACTGAATGTGACAGAGGAAGCTACAGCCAAATATTTATGGGATAAGTTGGGGAAGTTGTATTAGTCTAAGTCCCTAGTAAATAAACTATTCCTGAGAAATAAGTTGTATAACATGAGGATGAGAGATGGAGACTTGGTGGCAGAGCATTTGAATGCCTTCAATACTATGGTAAGTCAGTTAGTATATGTTGAGATTAAAATTTCAAATGAAGATAAGTGTATCAATTTATTGTGCTCTTTACCAGACTCATGGGATAGTCTGGTTGTGGCCATAGGTAGTAATACAAATTCCTTGAAGTTTGATGAAGTGGTCCCATCCTTGTTGTCGGAGGAGATGAGGTGGAAGAACATGGAAGGACAGAGCACAAATGCATTATTTGCAAGAGAACGCTCCCAGGAAAGAAATAGATCTAATTCCTCAAGTGGGAGATCTAAGTCTAAGGGAAGATCTAAGTCTCCCAAAATATTTTTAAAGGTATGCTAGAGATGTGGAAAAGAAAGGCACTACAAGAAGCAGTGTAGATCTAAAGTTGAGAAAAATAAGGGATCTGAAGAATCTCCTTCTACAGAAGAAAATACCTCCAAGGAAGAAGGAGGGGATGTGTACTTGGATTCTTCAAGTACACATGCATATTATGAGGCATGGTTGGTTGACTCAAGTGAATCCTTTCATATGACTCCCCAAAGGGAGTGGTTCTGTGAATATGAAAGTTATGATGGAGGTAATGTTTTCCTAGGTGATGACTTGACAACCAAAATCATAGGTCGACGAAAAGTAAAGTTGAGGCTCATAGATGGAAGGATTAGAACACTACATGGTGTTCTGCACATCCCAGGATTTGCCAGAAATTTGATTTTTGTAAGCAAAATGGACGATGCAGGGGTAAAAACAATATTAGAAAAGGAAACTTGTAGGATGGTTTGAGGAGCAATGGTGCTACTGAAGGGAGTTCGGTTTGGAACTCTGTATAAGTTGCAAGGAAGCACTATTAGTGATGGGTGTAATAGTTCCATTGCTCCTGATATTGGAGTTGAAGAAGAAATAACTCCTAGAGTCTCTGGAGAAAAGGTTATGTTGTGGCATCAAAGACAGGGGCATATCGGAGAGAAGGGTCTTCGACTACTACATGGTAAAGGTATGGTTGAATGTATGTCTAACTCCTCTCTAGATTTTGATTTCTGTGAACATTGTGTATATGGGAAGCAAAATCGGGCAAGATTCCCCTCTTGTGCAATGAGGGCAGAAGGAATTGTATGTCGGTTCCATCATTGGGAAAATATGTGTATTATGTCTCATTTATAGATGACTTCTTGAGGAATGCTTGGATATATTTCCTCAGGAAGAAATCTGAAGTCTTTGATAGGTTTAAAGAGTTTAAGGCTCTTGTTGAGAATCAAACAGAGAAAATAATTAAGGTGTCGAGGACAGATAATGGCGGAGAGTTTTGCAGGAATAAATTTGAAGAATTATGTAAGAAGTGCAGTATAGCAAGGCAGAAGACTACTCCATATACACCTCAGTAGAATGGAGTTGCAGAAAGGATGAACAAGACGTTGATGGAAAAAGCATGGTGCATGCTCAGTGGTGTTGGGTTAGGGAAAGAATTATGGGCAAAGGCAGTGGGTAATGCATGTTACTTGGTCAACAGATCACCCTCATCGGCGTTGGATGACAAGACTCCACAATAGGTATGGACTGGTAAGAAACCTTCTCTCACACATCTCAAGGTATTTGGTTGTGAGGCCTATGTTCATGTTCCAAAGGAAAACAAGAGTAAGCTAGATAAGAAGGATGAAAAGTGTATCTTTATTGGGTATAAAGATGGTCTCAAAGGTTATAAGCTTTGGAACCCAGAAACTAAGAAGGTTGTGTATAGCCGAGATGTGGTATTTAGATAAATGAAGGATGTTGTTAAACAGGAAATTCTATGAAGCAAGGAAGAACCAGAGAAAATAGAGTTTGATTTAAAGGATAATGAATCAAACTCTACAGAAGAAGAAGATCATCATACTCCAGTATTGAGGATATTGGTTCGAGAAAGAAGGCTACCGGAAAGGTATACTCCATCTGATTTCCATTCAAATTTTGCTTTGTCTATTACTGATGATGATCCTAGAACTATCAGGGAGGCAGTGGATTGAGAGGATGGAAAACTTCGGAAAAAGGCCATGGATGAAGAAATGGCAGCCTTGGATAAGAATGAGGCTTGGGATCTAGTGGAGTTGTCAACTGGAAGAAAGCCCATTGGCAACAAATGGGTATTTAAAAAGAATTTCCCCAGATTGAATTTTTATAATACGCAGTATGGTATTGTTTAAGTGCATTAACAGGAATAAGTTACCACTAGGTGTGGTAAAGGCTAGAGGTCTGTTATAGTTATCAAAGCTTCTTAGCTTTTGAATGCAAACACTGACATAGTAGCATGTTATGCTAATTTGGTTATGAGGTAATAACCAAAGAAATAAAAGATAAGAACTTGTTATATGAATGATGCCAGGAAAGCTAGTCATGTATGAGACCAGGACATGGTTGGATATGGCAAGGTATGGATGTAGAAAGGTTACATACCACACAACTGTTGGGTATATGTTATATTCTTTGCATGTGTGTGTGTGTCTGCGTTAGGTTGGGCGGTTTTTGCTATTTTTAGCAGTTTTCTAAATTAATCCTGGATTAAGGGATTGGGGTTTTGGTATCTACGGAATACCTAAAAACATTGTATATATATTGTATGGTGAATGGTGAAATTCGAGATAATGAATATAAGAAAGGTTTTCCTGGTTGAGGGTTTCCGGTATAAATCTTTGTGTACTATGTGAATGAGCCATTGATTAATTTATGTTTTCCTTAAGAATCTATATGCATTCCTTTACTTCACAGGTTTAAAACTTACATTAGGTATTAGAGCTCGTTTTTGGCTTCAAAGGGACACCTTTGTTGCTGACGGTTTGGCTCGGTCCTAATAGATCAAGTTTATCTTGGGTCTGTGATAAACCTGGGTTTGGTGGGAGCTTTTGCAGTGGAGATTTGAGTATAGAAAGAAGAATGGCGAGCTCATCTAGAATCGAGATAGAGAAGTTCAACGGTAAAAACTTTGAGCTATGGAAGCTCAAGATGGAGGACCTTCTTGTAGACAAAGAAAAATGGATTGCTATGGATCCTGGTACACAACCTACTGGTACATCGTCTACTAGAACATAGGCTACTGGTACACAAACTACTAGTACACAAACTACTAATACAACACCTACTGGTATGTCAAAGGAAGATTGGGAGAAGTTGGACAGAAGAGAAAGGAGTACTATTCGACTCTGCCTGGTAGATTCGGTGTTGTTGAATGTCTCGGGAAAATCTACAGCCAAGGAACTATGGGATAAGTTGGGGAATTTGTATCAATCAAAGTCCCTGGTAAACAAGTTGTTTCTTCGAAAGAAGTTGTATCATCTTAGGATGGAAGATGGAGATTCTGTGACAGAACATCTAAATGCCTTTAATACTCTGGTAAGTCAACTTGTCTCTGTTAATATTACGATTGCAGAAAAAGATAAGTGTATTACTTTGTTATGTTCTTTTCCAGACTCTTGGGATAGTTTGGTTGTAGCAATTGGTAGTACCACTCAATCTACATTGAAGTATGAGGATGTAGTTTCATCCTTGTTATCTGAAGAGATGAGGCGGAAAAGCATGGATAGTCATAGCCCAGATGCTTTATTTGTAAGAGGTCGTACCCAAGATAGGAATCCTGGTAAGCCTTTGGGGGGAAGATCTAAATCTACAGGTAGATCTAAGTCTCTAGGAAAATCTTTGAGGAAATGTTGGAAGTGTGGTAAAACAGGGCATTATAAGAAAGATTACAAGTCTAAGAAGGTTGATAAACCAAAGGAATCTGATAGTACCTCTTCCACAAAGGCGAAAACCTCCACTGAAGAAGGAGGTGATGTTTACCTGACATCTACAAGTACATATGCAGACCGTGATGTATGGTTGATCGAATCAGGTGCGTCATACTATATGACTCCTCACAGGGAGTGGTTCTCTAAATATGAAAAATACGATGGTGGTGATGTATTCCTAGGAGATGACTCGATAGCCAAAATCTTGGGACGTGGAAGGGTTAAGTTGCTGCTAAAAGATGGAAGGATTAGAACTCTCCCTGGGGTTCTTCACATTCCAAAACTATTCAGGAGCCTAATATCTGTAAGCAAGATGGATGATGCAGGAGTGGATATTGCATTTGGAAAGAACACTTGCAAAATGGTACGAGGAGCAATGGTGTTGATGAGGGGAGTTCGATGTGGAAATCTGTACAAGTTGTTGGGAAGCACTTATACTAATGGGTGTAACGGTTCTATTGTCCCTAAGCAGAGAAATAAAGAAGACAAGACCAATATTGTCCCTGGAAAGAAGACCATGTTGTGGCATCAAAGATTGGGACATATTGGAGAAAAGGGCCTTCGAACACTACACGGTAAAGGTATAGTTGAAAGTATGTCTAATTGCACTCTGGATTTTGATTTCTGTGAACATTGCATATATGGTAAACATAATTGAGTAAGATTCCCATCCGGTGCTACAAGAGCAAAGGGGATCTTAGAATCGATACACAGTGATGTGTTTGGATTTGTTCCTGTTCCATCCCAAGGTAAATCTATGTATTATGTTTCATTCATAGATGATTTCTCAAGGAACAAGTGGATTTGTTTTCTTAGAAAGAAATCTAAGGTATTTGATAAATTTAAAGAGTTTTAGGCTCTGGTAGAAAATCAGACAGAGAAGAAAATAAAGGTATTGAGAATAGATAATGGTGGGGAATTCTGCAGAAATGAATTCGAAGAATTCTGTAAGAAGTGTGTTATAGCAAGGCAGAAGACTACTCCATACACTCCTCAGCAGAATGGAGTTGTAGAAAGGATGAACAGGACATTGATGGGAAAATCAAGGAGCATGCTCAGCGGTGCCGAGTTAGGACAAGAATTCTGGGCAGAGGCAGTGGGTACAGCATAATACCTGGCCAATTGATCACCCTCATCAACGTTGGATGATAAAACTCCACACGAGGTATGAACTGGAAAGAAACCCTCTCTTGAACATCTTAGAGTGTTTGGTTGTGATGCTTATGTACATGTTCCAAAGGAAAATAGGAGTAAGCTAGATAATAAAGCTGAAAAGTGTATCTTTATTGGTTATAAAGATGGTGTGAAAGGTTATAAGCTTTGGAACCTAGAAACTAAGAAGACTGTTTACAGTCGAGATGTTGTTTTTAGAGAGGTAAAAGATGTTTCCAAACAAGAATTCCTACCAAGGAAAGAAGAACCTGAGAAAATAGAGCTTGAGTTGGAAGATGCAAAATCTTAACCATCTAAAGAAAATGAAGCATAAGAAGAAGAAGAACCTCATACCCCAGTATTGAGGAGATCAGTGAGAGAAAGAAGGCAACCAGAATGGTATAGTCCACCTGATTTTCGTTCCAATTTTGCTTTATCTATTATTGATGATGATCCCATAACTGTCAGGGAAGCAATGAATTTAGAGGATAGTAAACTATGGAAGAAGGCCATGGATGAAGAAATGGATGCCTTAGATAAGAATGAGGCATGGGATATAATTGAGTTGCCAGCTGGAAGAAAATCTATTGGTAGAAAATGGTTTTTTAAGAAGAAGTTTAATGCAGAAGGTAAAGTGGAGAAATGCAAAGCTCAGTTAGTAACAAAAGGTTATTTGCAGGTAGAGGGAATTGACTTTGGTGAGATTTTTTCTCCTGTTGCTAAGTTAACTTCTATTAGATTTTTTTTATCTATTGCTACTGCTTTTGATCTTGAAGTGGAACAGATGGATGTGAAGACAACATTCCTACATGGGGATCTGGAAGAAGAAATCTACATGAAACAACCAGAAGGCTTTGTAGTGAAGGGAAAGAAAGAGTTGGTTTGTAAGCTAAAGAAGTCCCTATATGGTCTGAAGCAATCACCTAGGATGTGGTGCCAAAAGTTTGACACATACATCCTTGGATTGGGATTTGTGAGAAGCAAGGTTGATCACTGTGTATATTCCAAGCAGGTTGGTAATCACTTCATTTATGTAGTGTTGTATGTTGATGGTAGGAAATAACATGGATGTTATGAAGGAGGTGAAATCCAAGCTATCCTCCAAATTTGACATGAAGGATCTCGGTGCTGCTAACTTCATTCTGGGAATGGAGATTAAAAGAGATCGTGCAAACAAGAAACTCTGGTTGAATCAGAGAAAATATGTTGAGACGATATTGCAGAGGTTTAATATGCATGGAAGTAAACCGGTCAAGGTTCCTATTCCTATAGGTGTAAAGTTATCTGCAGATCAGTGTCCCAAGACACATGAAGAAGAAGAGGACATGTCCCATGTTCTGTATGCCAATTCAGTTGGAAGTTTGATGTATGCAATGGTCTGTACTAGACCTAACATTGCACATGCAGTGGGAGTTTTGAGCAGGTATATGTCAAAACTAGGGAAGGAGCATTGGACAACTGTAAAGAGGGTCTTCAGGTATTTGTGTGGAACTACCAATTATGGATTGTGCTACCAAGGAAGACTAGGATTGGACAGAGTGGTGGACATACATGGCTTTGTTGATGCAGACTGGGCTGGAGATCTGGATCGCAAAAGATCTACAAGTGGGTATGTGTTTAACCTATTTGGGGGAGCAATCAGTTGGATGAGCAAAAGACAGGCTGTAGTGGCACTCTCAACTACAGAAGCTGAATATGGCAGCCACTCATGCAAGAAAGGAAGCAGTATGGTTACAGAGATTGTGTTCAGGTATTGGGTTGGTACAACAAGCAGTGAGATTAGATTGTGACAGTCAGAGTACGATCTTCTTGGCAAAGAACCCAACTTATCATTCGAAGACAAAGCATATTGATGTTTAATATCACTTTGTGAGAGACATGGTTGAGGAAAAGAAGGTGTTGTTGGAAAAGGTTGACACTTTGAAGAATGTTGCAGATTTATTGACAAAGTCTGTGAGCACAAAAAAGTTCTCCTGGTGTAGAGTAACAATGGGCATTGTTGCCCTGGATTGTTGACTATATAACCCTGTGGACCCCTGGATGCAAAGAAAACATCAAGTGGGAGAATGTTGGGTATATGTTATATTCTTTGCATGTGTGTGTATATCTACGTTAGGTTGGGCGGTTTTTGCTATTTTTAGCGGATTTTGCTATTTTTAGCAGTTTTCTAAATTAATCCCAGATTAAGGGATTAATTAGGGTTTTGGTATCTACCGAATACCTAAAAACTTTGTATATATATTGTATGGTGAATGGTGAAATTCGATATAATGAATATAAGAAAGGTTTTCCCGGTTGAGGGTTTCCGATATAAATCTCTGTGTACTATGTGAATGAGCCATTGATTAATTTATGTTTTGCTTAAGAATCTATATGCATTGCTTTACGTTGCAGGTTTAAAACTTACAACAACTACCCAATGAGCTTTCTACCTTTAAGTAAAACTTGGAATGCAATATTTTTGCTAAAACTAGTGCACACCATAGAATTATATTCTTGGTGTAGTGTTCAGGTCGAAAAGGAAGGCATCCAAATAATCGAGAAGACAATGGGAAGTGTGTGTAGAATGTGTCAAGAAATTGGCCAGATTTCCAATTTATGGATGGTGAGATACATGACTTAGATAAGGATCATTCTAAAAATCAATGTAAAGGTGCATTGGATAAATAGGCATTGAGAGTTGCACTCATGCCTAGTAAGTGGCAGAGTTGCACTCATACATGATAGAATTGTATACTTAAATGCATTTCATGAATGTGTTTTGTGAGTGCATGCATATATATTATTGCATGGAAATAATTATACTAACGGCTGAAGTGTTGCTAACTCATGGAATTGAGAACATTTTAGGAGCTGTTAGACATTGCAACAGGAAAGTTGCAAGTCAAGTAGTCACATGAACATTGACTACAGGAAAGTTTCTGTTCAGAAAAATAAGTAATGAATTTTTTGATATTAATGAGGAACATGCGTATGCATAGAATGATAATTCATTTTATCCAATAAATTGTTTGTAGTTGTGATTGACTTGTTAGTTATGGACAATTCTCAGAATGCTTCATAAGGTTTTTGTACATATTGCAATGAGAGTATGATGTACATGAAATACTGACAATTTGTTGGCTGAATGCAAGATAGAAGCATTGCAGGAAAAATGGTATTCAACATGGTGCTTGCCGAAAGCCATAAGGAAGACTACATCCTATTATTGCAACAACAATGAAAAAAAAAATTATGAAAAAGAATTTCATATTTTGGGAAAATTTGAATTCCTTATGAAATTAATTTGATTTCTAAATGAAGTCTTCTATGTTCTCTCATGATAATTGCATGTGTGTGATGCAGATGAGATAATAATGATCAAAGTTGGAATTATGGGAAAGAACAACTACTATTGAGGACACTAAAGCCCTATAATTGTAGAACCTTGGTGGGGTTCTGGTAATGGGTTAGCACTCTCCTTATGTGTGAAAGCCTTGGCAAGATGGATCGCTGAAGGATTGTGTAGCAATGAAGGGATGCCTGAGCCTAGAAGGGCGAGTGCAACAAGGAGGAGGCAACTCAAGGATGCTTATGGCATGGTAGATGCCATAAGGAGGGTGTGTCAAATGGAACAATGAGATGAATTATTTCCGGAAGAAGCTCTATGGAATAGAGCAATTGACTTCCAACTGCAATATGAATACCCGAATTGGTGTTGTAAAGTAGAGCACCAGATGGATAACAAGCTTCCAATAGCTAAAGATTGGAGATTTTTAAAGAATTTGAATGGTACATGGTATATAATGCACTGAGGATAGTGCATAAATAAGGGGAGGGGATTGTAACACCCCAAGGCCGAGCCCCTGTTGAATTGTAATTATGTTTATAGGCTGGTGAGCCAGGTGTTTATAAGCTGAAGACTTATATGTTTATTAGGCCAGAGAGCCTATATGCTTAAGGCCATGAGCCTGATTTTTGTATATGTAAATGCACATATGATTAATAAAATTACACTGCTACGTGTAGACCAACCACAAAGAAAGATTTATGGGGGACTAAGCTCCACTAGGTAGGGTAAGGGTGGGGGCTAAGTGTCTAGGCCTAGGGGCTAAGCTATAGGGCTTACCTCTAAGGGAATAATATTTTATTATTACTTCCTAAAGGCTAAGGTGGACATGATCGGTGTTGTCCTAAGTTCCTGGGAAAGGGAACGAGTGCTAAGTGGAACTCATGTAGCTGCAGGAAGACAAGTGTCGACCTCGGCACATGTAGTTATAGCTGGGAAAGCCAACTCATTTGGGGTTCGCTTACCATTTTGGTGCTCCTTCGCCATCCTGGCGTCCTGACCAGTCTGGTGTTTTTTTCTCACGACATTGCAAGCCGATGATCTTTCCCGATTCACCCACAAAATCACTCATTGAACCATTGTTTCCATCGTCGCCTTTGCATCTAGCACGCACCTTTAGAACCTGCAATCGTACTTGAGTTATCCCATGTGTCTCATGTGAATCCTGATGCACCCTATAACTGTTTGAGCCGTGTTGTGTCTTAACGGTTTTGTTGTTGCTGCCATCATCTATTCTATACTGAGCTTTGTTGTTGCCATCACCTTCTCTGGAATTGGCTTAGGAGATGGATTGAAGAAGCTAGGCCTATGGTTTGAAGAGACATGTTGCCAGGCTTGCGAGCAACTCTCTCCAGGTGAGAGAGGTTGTTGGGGAAGTGATTTCCCAAAGGGAGCCCAACTGCAGCTACAATGCTCAAAGAATTCATGTCTGGTCTATTGTTGAATCCCTGGAATGGAAGTGGGGCAGCCGAAGGGCTGTTGAGCAGAGAAGGAGCACACTTCTTGGGGTGGGACAGACATGTGGGGAATGAGAGGTTGTAGGCTATTAGTGTGAGATGGCTCTTAGGAGATAATCCTTCCCGTTGATCTGTGCGACCTTCATGTTGTCCTTGCCTAGCCTAGGAATCCCTTGCCCGGTGGAGTTTAGCCCCAGCTCAGGGGTGACCCACTGCTAAGCATGATGAATAACGTGGTCTAAGGCTGGGAGGTTCGTGGGAGGTCTACACGCAATTGGTGGTCATCTATTAAAAGATAAGTACCAAATCTATGTTGATTGCATGTTGGGTAATTATAAATGTGTTATAATTGATGAGTAATGCCTGGATATTTCATATATGATGTATGTGTAGGCTTACTGTTATTTCCGCATTAATTTGTGTATATTAGAATATGTTGTCTGTATGTTTTAATTTTATTTCCGCATGAATAATGATATGAACAAAATGCTATAGTTTTTTAATGTGTACTTAGATAGTTATGTATCTAAATATAAATGGTATAAGAGCATAAAGGTTATTCAATGGCATGTCCTGGCCTATTGGCTTAGGGTCGGGGATGCCACGAATTGGTATCAGAGCTAAGAGAGACTTCCAGAAAGTGACGTTTCCCGGCTTGTTGATGGCATAGGTTGATGGCCGAGGATGTTACAAAATGGTATCAGTATGCAGAAGGAAAAGTGGAGAAAAACAAAGCTCGGTTAGTAGCAAAGGGTTATTCTCGGGTTGAGGGAATTGATTTTGGTGAGATTTTTTCTCCGGTTTCCAAGTTAACTTCTATAAGATTTATGTTATCTGTTGATGTTGCATTTGATTTTGAAGTAGAATAGATGGATGTGAAGACAACATTCCTACATGGGATCTGGAAGAAGAAATCTATATGAAGCAACCAAAAGGATTTGTTGTGAAGGGAAAAAAGGAGCTGGTATGCAAGCTAAAAAAGTCCATGTATGGTTTAAAACAATCACCAAGGATGTGGTATCAAAATTTTGATACTTTTATGTTGGGAATTGGATTCACAAGAAGCAAAGAGGATCATTGTGTGTATTTTAAAATTAATTGGTGATCATTTGATTTATTTGGTCTTGTATGTGAATGACATGTTGATGATAGGAAACAACAAGGAGATTATCTAGGATGTGAAAACTCAGTTGTCCTCTAAATTTGACATGAAGGATCTCGGTGCTGCAAATTTCATTTTGGGCATGGAAATTAAAAGAGATCGGAAAAAGAAGAAACTATGGTTAAATCAGAGAAAATATGTCGCGACAATATTGCAAAGGTTTAATATGAAAGAATGTAAACCGATCAAGGTCCCTATTCTTGTTGGTGTAAAGTTATTTGTGGATCAGTGTCCCAAGTCACAGGAAGAGGAGGAGGATATGTCTCATGTTCCATATGCGAGTGTGGTTGGCAGTTTGATGTATGCAATGGTTTGTACTAGACCGGACATTGCACATGCAATGGGAGTTTTGAGCAGGTATATGTCAAAACCATATAAGGAGCATTGGACAACAATAAAAAGGGTTTTCAGGTATTTGTGTGGCACTAATAGCTATGGATTGTGCTACCAAGGAAGACCAGGATTGGACAGAGTGTTGTGCATGCATGTCTTTGGGGATGTAGACTGGGTTGGAGATATGGATCATAGGAGATCTACAAGCAGGTATGTGTTTAACCTGTTTGGAGGAGCAATCAATTGGATGAGAAAATTACAGGTTGTAGTGGCACTTTCAACTACAAAAGTTGAATACATGGAAGACACTCATGCAATTAAGGAAGCAGTATGGTTACAAAGATTATGTTCAAGTATTGGGTTGGTACAACAAGTTGGAAGGATAGATTGTGACAGTCAGAGTGCAATTTTTCTAGCGAAAAACGTGACTTATCATTCAAAGACAAAGCATATTGATATTCAATATCATTTTTTGAGAGCCATGGTTGAAGAAAAGAAAGTGTTTTTGATGAAGGTGGACACTTTGAAGAATGTTGTAGATTCATTAACAAAATCTATGAGCACTAAGAGGTTCTCTTGGTGTAGAGGATCCATGGGCATTGTTGTCCTAGATTGTTGACTATGTAACCCTGTAACCCCCTATATGAAAAAAAAACAAGAAGTGGGAGAATGTTGGGTATGTGTTATATTCCTTACCTTGGGAAATGTGTGGCATTTTTGCCTCATTTTTCATGTCGCCTCGATTTCTGTGTCCATTGTTGGGCGATTTTTCGACACATAGTTTTTGTCGATGGTTTTTTATTTTCGGTTAAAGAATTAGGGTTGTTTACTAATCCAGGTCATTGGTTTAGGGTTTTGGATGTCGTTGGCTCCTATATGTATATTGTATTGTAAAAAATGTATCACAATGTATGAATATAGAATATGTTGGTTTTCTCAGTTTGGGTTTCCAAGGGAAAAATCTCTGTGTAATGTTTGTATTTTCCATTGTATCTTTTATGTTCTTTTACTGAAAATATGTTTGTAGTAAATAATTGTACAAGGTTAAAATCTACAATGTTAATTACTTTCTTCTTCTCGTCTCTATTGTTATTGTTATTGCTAATGTTTCTTGCTTCCAACAGATGTTCAACTTTCTTTTTCTACCTTGTGTGCGTCTCACGTCCTTCCTTGGTGACTTTTGATGTTGTGATTGCATCTACTATAATCCATATATCAAGGCGACTGATACCTATGATTTTTAGGTGTGGGTTCATCACTCTCTTTCATAGGCCATCTAAGGTGGCACTACATCTCTTTATCGCCTCAAACTAGAGAAAAACTTAGTTTATCAAACACTATGTTGTTCCACTTAATCATTTACAATGAATGATAAAGAAGTGTTGCAAAAGAATATGCTATCATCAAATAGTTGGCCTTAAGTAGCAACACAAGTATATTAAAGAAAATGCACGCTGAAAATTTTATTTCGAGTTTGTTTGTTTTTTCAATATTTGTTTTGGTCATTATGTTCCATGTGTATCTTACAAGTACAATTGTAAGTTGTTCTTGAAATAAACTTTTACGAGTCTTATGTTTCGTAAAGTAGAATTGGATTCCACAATGTTTCACTAAAACCAATTTTTAGAAAATTATGTATCTAATTTTATTGTGGTAATTGAAACATAATTACAAGAAGAAAAATGGTCTCTTGTTGAAATCAACTTTTCTGTTTTCCAACAACTAGAAATTATCCACTATATTTTTTAACAAAAAATGGATATTAAAACCTCATTAATGTACCCTTTGATCATCCTAGTGGCTCCTAATGAGCACACATGTATGTATCTTCAATGCATCACATAAAAGGACATGGATATGTGGTCAAAGCTCCAATTGTAAAATATTTTAAAATAAATTTCTAGAAGTGCATGATACATATATTACTAGATGTTTATATTGAGAAGTTGTTTCTAAAAAGATTAATTAAATCTATTGAAGCTCTGTAATGAAAAGTGTTATAGGATATTAGGACTTCTTTTTTATGATGTTAGACATAAGTTTGTTTTATTTAAGTATAAAATATATCTTTCAAGTTAAGGGGTATAAGGTGATGGAGGAAGAAGAGATGGTAATTTTTCATAAGATTCATGTAAGGCTCTAGGAGGAGGGAATGCAATCTCAACTACTCAAGAAGAAGCGATTGGCATGTGGAAAGCAAAGGAAGAAAGCTGAAGGTCCACCGAACGTATTTTTTCGAGACCTAGGGTTTGAAAATGTGAGTGTCCCAAAGCCATCAACTAAGGTTTTTGAGACTTCAACCCTAGTTCCCTTGCCTGAAAAAGTTTTCAAAAGGCACCCACATTGGTTACATTCAAAGAAAGGTTGGGTGGGGGGGGGGGGGNAAGAGGGAGGGGAATTTTTTTGGTTAAACCTAAGCTTGCCATAGCTTTTAATATTAGCATTGTATCTATTGGTGGTAAGGACATACAAGCTAGACCCAATGGTACATCCCTTATGAATGTTAGTAATCCATGTTAGTGTGGAGGGTCCAAAGCTCAACTTTTGGAACAAGAAGCAATAAAGGATGATAATGTGAATGCACATGGATTAAATACATATGGTTCATCATGTCAAGTCTACCTTCTTGTCCTATTTTTGTACGATGATGCAAAGGATTCACTAGTAATTCATTGTAATGTTGATTTGTTGGTTCTTAATCAAGAAAGCCACTTCAATCCTTATTGAAGGAAAACTATTTAACATCAAAGGAATTGGCATGAAGACTGTGGGTTGATCATTTGTTTGATCAAGGTCATGAAGTCTATAGGGGTATGAAAGAAGAGGTGAATAGTAAGGCATGTCAAATTACAAGCATGTAAGGTCAAGATGGTATTGAGGGAGGATGTGGTACTAGGGAAGGTTTTGTTTGTACACGACGTTTCCATCATAAGGAAGGTTCTTGGAAAGTACATATCAAATATATCCTTGGTGTAGTGGATGTTGAAAGTTTGGAGCCTTTTGATTGATTATGTTCCAAAGTTGTTTTTTCTAGCTAGAGGTTATTTGGATTTCGCTTTTAAGAATGCTCTAAACACAAGCTGAAATAGAAAGGGAAAATAGTTTTAGGGTAAATCTATGCTATCACTCAAACCATGGTCCTTGGATTTTGATCCACACAGATAAAAAGAAATTCTCCAAGCAATATGGGTAAAGTTTCCAACTCTTCCACTAGAATTGTGGAATGAGAAGTCATTAAGGTTTAATGAAGAATGTCTTGGGAAATTTACAACATTGACAAAAGAAGCAAAATAGGTAACCTTAAATCTATTGCAAGGGTATACATTGAAATTGATATAATGGATGGGATACCAGACAATATCAAAATTGTGGTGGGAATCAAACTCTCTATTATGTGTGTATTCTTTTTTTATGTTCTCATTGTCATCTTTACAGATATCTGAAAGTTGATTGTGTTAGGGGTTTGTAGAAGGAGTTTGTGGAGAGGGAAGGAGAGGTTTTGAAAGAGATAGTGGACACATCTCATAAATGAGGTATGAAGAGGGTGCTGGAGGAAAACCCTAAACACTTTAAAGAGACCACCCACCAATCTTTGTCGAAGGAACTAGAGATTCATTGTTAGGAGACAATCAAGGATTATCAAGTATCTAGGGTTAGATATTTTATGGAGAAGAAGTACCTTATGATGTTTGGGCACAAAATGGAAGTAAGGAGTTGTTGTGAACAATTCCAAGTTGATCCAATGTAAGCTAAGAGCAAAGGACCACAAGGTATATCATTCTTGAAATCCCCTTCACAATCATTTTCTAGGATTTTACATATGGTTCCTTTGGATGTTTAATTAGATAATGTTTTTTTGTGGGGGGATCTAGAAGGTCCCTAGTTCTTGAGAAGGAAGGATCACCATACTACCCCAGGCTTTATTTAAGCAATCCTTTCAACCCCTTTGAGTGTAATCATGATCCATGTGTTGAAACCCAATTAATAAAATCTAAGTAGGGGATGAAAGAAGTATTGAATCAAAGCTCAAGAGTAGTGAATTGATTATAGGAACTAATAGAATATATCACCTATGCTCGAAAAAAACCCTAGATGGTGAGAGTGAGGGGGTCAATTTGGAAGGAGGGCTAGTGCTAGACTTAGGTCCAATGTCGATCCATATGCCCTTGGGAAGAAGGTCTTTTTCATCAATTGCATAAGAAAAAGTAGAGTGGAAAATACTAAAAGGAAAAAAACCCATAAATGGGGCCCTTAAAGCTAGGTCAAGCCCTTATAGATTTAGAAGATTATGGTTTTATCATTAAATATTGGGGGTTAGGTGTTCCCCATAAAAAACACCATAAACTATCTAGTTCATGTGCATAATGTGATATTGATTCAAGAAATTATGGTAGAAGGCGAGATACTTAAAAGTTTCTTATCTTCTATGTTGGTCCTTTTTTGTTTATGATGTCATGGGTAAATCCAACCAATTAGTGATGGGATGGAACCAATCACTCACATTGCAGAACTTGAAACTTCTTACCTCAGGGAGATGGACAAAATTGGTTTATCTAGAAATAGTGATGATTTTCTCCTTCATTAATATTTATTGGCCATATAGTGATAGAATTCAATGCTGGGAAGATATTTTTGGGTTACAAATCTTAAGGATGGAACATGTGATCATGGATGGGAATTTGAACTTTCTTTTAAGGAAATAAAAGATCTAGGGGGGAATCCATTAGAATGGATCCTTTGGATTCATTTCTATTGGAAAATATGGAGGAGACAAATCTTTGTGACCCTGACCCAATTGAACTAATTCCCACCTAGAAGAACTATAGATCTGGAAAAGAAGGGATTTCAAAACGATTAGATCATTTTCTAATTTTTGAATTTATAATGGAAAGGGCAACAAAACTTAGAACTTGGATTAGTTTAGGAGGTGTCTTTAACCATGTGCCTATACTTCTACAAATTGAGAAGGATGATAATAATCCCCTCAGGCCATTCAAGTCCCATTCTTACTAGCTCAAGGATGAAGAATTTAAAAATCTAGTTAAAAAATAATGGAGAAGGTTTGTCCCAAATAGTGAGTAATCAATTATGCTCAAGTTTAGTAATAATATGCAAAGAGTTAAAAAATTTACAATGAGTTGGGAAAAACAAAAATAAAAAAACTTCTTAGAGAGATATCACAAAGGTTGATGATCAAGTTGCTAGCTTGTTTAGAAAATAATTTTGTTTTGTTTTCACAAAGGAGGATAAAGTTGTATTGAAAGCTTTGGAAGAGAGGAAAATGAATCTTCTAGCGTGAGAGGGGGGGAATGGATATTGAAGAGTAGAGCAGTCCAGTTGGTCCAAGGAGATGAGAACACTAAATTTTTTCAGAACAATGCTAAAGGAAGGAATAATAGGAATATTATATGGTAAATGCCAAAAAATGATGATAGTATGGCTACAACTTTTAAGAAGATAGTTGTGAAAGGGGTGAAATTTTGTAATCACATTTATAAAGTCCATATAGGGAAAAAATTCTAGAGATTATATGAATCTCGTAACACTTTCCCATATTTATGGAGAAAAAATGACAAAGGAATTGTGTGCAAAAGTTTCCAAGGAGGAGCTAAAATAGGTAATTTTCTTATTTCAAAAGGATAAAATCTCTGAGCCTAATGGGTGGTCAATTGATTTTTTTCAGCGTTTTCATGGTATGCTGGAAAATGACTTACAAGATGTGGTGGAAGAATCGAGACTGTTAGGGAAGGTATTGAGATCTCTAAAATTCACTTTTTTAGCCCTTGTTTCCAAAAACAATACTCCTCCTTCCTTTGATGATTTTATACATATTTCAATATGTAATTCCATTTATAATTTTTTGGCCAAAGTGATTACTAGAAGTTTCAAACCAATTTTATCTAAGGTCATTTATATGGAGCAATTTTGGTTTTTAAAAAGATACGTTGATATGTGTTATTGTTGGAGTGGACCAAAAGGGACTTCACTCTATTCAGTTCAAGAAGTTATCAACAACGATGATCAAACTAGATTTGTCCAAGGCTTATGATAGGATAATATGGTTCTTATTAAGGATCATTATTTTTAATATTGGATTTTTTCTCCCATTAATAAATTAAATCGAGGGATGTCTCAATTCTTCCTCCTCAATCCTTATGCATGGATTAACCTCATATTTTTTCAAACCCTTTAGGGGACTAAAGAAAGGATGTCATTTGTCACCATTTTTATTTCTCATGGTGGCTAAAGGTTTGAGCAAGCATCTTGGTGCTCTAAAAAGAAAATGAATATTAAAGGGAATTAAATTAGGTAGAGATTTATCATTATATCACCTTGTATTTGTAGACGATGTTTTGTTTTTTGGAGCTATTTATATCAAAGAAGTTGAATACTTGAAAGAAGCTTTAGATCTTTATAGTTTGGAAACATGTATGGAATAATTTTTTTCCAAAATCATCCTTTTCATTTAATGGCACGAGTGAGAGGCCTGCAAGAGATGTTATTTAGATCCTTCCCTTCCAAATTGAAAAATTCAATAAAGGGCCAAGATTCATAGGCTTTGTCCTAAAACTAATGGTTGTGGATTTAGGGCTTAGATATAGCTTTATTAGAAAAATAAAAAGAATCGAAAGTTTGTGTACTTATTTATTTTCTCTTGTGGGTCATTTAACTATGATCAAGTCTGTTCTTGAAGCCACACTAGTTTTTCATTAGATTTCAACTATTGTTTTCTTCAATCTCGACCAATAATTATTGTTTTGAGTGGCATTCATCGGTATTGTGCTAGGGGATTTTGTGGAAATCACACCACTTTCTAGTGTCCTTCTTCATATTCCCATTACAACTCTTTTCCCGCTGCTTGGACTAGTTGTATTGAGGTTGGATTTCCTTGCTCTCTCCCTTGTTGTGTGAGTTAGGGCCACCTTTACCATACTTCAGTTGTTGAGGATTTGCAGACCCGAACTCTCGCTTATTCTGTTGCTTAAATTTCTTCTTGATTTTAACAACATATCGATAAGCGGCTCCTAATGAGGAGATGTCCAAGAAATCCATCTATGTTTGGATATACTTGTGTAGGCCATTGCGGTACATCAAAACCAAGTGCCACTTGGAGTCTCTAATACCGAGCTTTGAGCACAAGGTATGGAATATTTTAGTGTACTCTGACACTGTCTTGTCTCTCTCCTAATGCAAAGTCATCCATCTTATGTACTGGTCATCATAGTTTCCAACATGGTAGAATTTATCCTTGATGGCATCAACAAAGGCCACCCGAGTGGGTCCTCTCTTGAATGCCATAGAATCATATTCATTGTGTATCTCCAAGTAACTTTCCCACCAATCTTTGACATGGGGAAGGGATTTAAGGAGTGTGAAGGTGGTCTTTTCAGTGTTGATTTTTTTTTTAAAACAGAGTAATAACCCTCTTAACCATTTCTACAAAGCATATACATCTATTCGACCTTCAAATAAAGGAATATCAAAGTTAAATTGTACCTTGAAGGGTGTTTCACCTTTGAAATGGATTCTTTTTGAAGGTGCCTAGCCTATTGTTGGCAGTTGTCAAAGGATTTGGATGAAGTTATGCATTCCTTTGTTGTGCGAGGGATTCCTCGAGAAACATATTGATAGGATCTCCTACTTTGTTATCTCTATTTTGTTCTTCCATTGGAGGTTGCTTTGGTTGGAGAGAGTGGTCATCCCTAAGTGAAACTACCTCAATACCCAACTCTCTATACTTTGACCTCGTCGACATGCACTGAGAAATAACATGGAGCATATTGTTATGATACCACTAATCTGGCTTATAGTGAGAACGAAATGGAACAAATTGAAATATAGAGAGTACAACATGTTGATGTTCAGATTGTTTAAGATCCAAACAACAACCTCATGAGGATATAATCCCTTTGTGTTTTTAAAGAGGTGGTATTCCTCTATTATTGCTTAAAATAAATTATGAAAATACATTTTAAAATATATACAAGGTATATTCACAAAGAAAGGTTCTTGAGAAAAGGACTAGGAACTTATTCAAAGCAAAAATATGATATCTTTACAATATTATACAAAAGTAAAGA
The DNA here is from genome assembly GCA_009831015.1 of Picea engelmannii. Lineage (NCBI taxonomy): Eukaryota > Viridiplantae > Streptophyta > Pinopsida > Pinales > Pinaceae > Picea > Picea engelmannii. The sequence goes on along the minus strand of ML827689.1, from coordinate 29,498 downwards.
AAATTTCATGTAACATTAACACATTCCTCACATCCATCATAACATAAGCAATATTTGGTCAAGTTCATAAGACAAAAAGATACAAGTCCACGATGCAGAGAACTTTAAATGAGTATTCACATTTAAAAATGAAGGAGAATATGATAGGCACACTCCAAAAATATCATACTTAGAAATTCAAAACTTTGAGAAATCATTAAAGTTGTGCCCCGAGATAGTTCTATGGGGAGTTCAAAAAATAGTTGTCTGGTTTTACAATAAAATTAAAATGAAAGTGTTCATCTAAATGGACTGGGATGGGGCTCCCACAGAGCTTTAAAATATAGACCTGGACCTAGAGGAAAATGATTAGAAATTAGCTATGAATTTTTAGAGAATGAAAATACACAATTGGATGACTTCTAAGCGAGAAGTATAGAAGATGGGAAATTATGAAAATCCACAATTTGATGATTTCTAAGCAAGAAGTATAGAAGATGGGAAATTATGAAAAATGACCACTTGACTTACTATGATGGAATCTCTCTTCTTTTCATCTGCTAGCTAGGATGTCTTTTATACTTCCCTTTGTTAGAACTACCTGACCGATTGTAATCGCTTCTTCTTGATCTGATTCAATTATTTTAATTACAACATTCTTTAACCGATTTTCAATATATTCTCTCATTGGTGTCACAATTATTTCTTGTCTCACTTTAATATCAAATAATGAATTTTCCAGATCTTTAAAATCCATCGAGAGTTGATGAAGGGTATCCTCAATGTAATCATTTTTTTTCACATAACGGACCAACCGACTCTCTACTTTTGTCTTTGAATATTCAGTCAGGTTGTTGAACTTTTCTATTGATGCAATCTTTAACAAGTCCAACTTTTCTTCCATTTGTTCCTTTGACAAGAGTATTGAATTCATAATTAAGCATGGGTCATCCACATCTTCAGTTGACCCTTCTAGTTCTAACTCAATCAACTTCAAATATAATTCACCTCTTTTTACACTTATGATGTCACACTCGACTAGCATTTCTTTTAAAAATTTTATTCTCTTTAACGAATATGCCTTTAATTGTTTTATGCGAATTGTCGAAGGAAAATCCTCTTCTTTTCTCTGAAATTCACTAAGACATGAAACCTTTTTTACAAAAGTAGAAATGGCCCCTTTGTAAAATTCTTCATCATTTTCAAGGTCTGTTTGAAGATATTGTTTGAAATTTTTCATTCTCGAGCCTAGATAAACAAAGTTTGTTTCCAACTCCCAGGTTTCAAGAATTAGGGACATTCTCTTTTGGATATTTTCACTGACATATCTCCTAATAAAAAGAAGCAAACTTGATGTTCCTTTAAATCTTGAGCTTGATTTTGGTCTTCCTTCAAGATTTATCAAGGGTTGTACGGTGGCAATAGGACTAGAAAACAATGGTGGGGGCATCAAAGTATTTTCTAATTCTCCAACTCTATCATTTAAAATAGCATTTTCATTCTCTATATCTCCAATTGACATTTTTAAATCTTCTCATGTGGCCTCATGGAATTCTACGATCTTTGAGGGTGGAACCCCTTTAAAGTCAAATTTTGAATTCCATTTTTCTTGAATCTTCTTATTTTTTGCGTTACCTTTTCAATAACTAACTTTCTTGAATTTTTTATTGAATGTGGCATGATGCAGGGTCAGAGACTCCTCTTCAAATATGATTGGCTCTTGAATAGCCAATTCTTTTGCAATTGTTCTTCTTTATTATACCCTTTGTTCTTCGTCTGCAAATTCAATTTCTTCAATATTTACATCGAGTTCCATGTCTTCCAAGACAATTTCATCTCCATGTATGTCTTCACTTTCTCCCTCTTTATTTGTACCTCTTTTCCTCTTGTTGACAATTGGGAGTTTGTGTGGATTTTCTAGATTTCCCTTAAAAGGGTTTTGTTCACCTCTGTCATTGGAACTATCCATTGAGGACTTTCTTTATTCTTGAACTGAAATATAAGGTTTTCCTTTGGGTAGGTCACTTTTTTGAGAAACATTTTGGGATCGTGAACTTCTCTCATTCACAACTCTTCGTCATTATGTGTGTTGATTAGTTGTGTTGATGATTGTCCCGATATATTCTTGCAATTTCTCCATAGGTAACGCTTGAGGGTTTTGAATGTCACCTTCTTCTTCTCGAAATAATTATGTTTTGGAAAATGATACACTATATCCTACATATGTCATGTGTGTCATAAATAACTGACTATGTTCAAAACCCTTGATTTCATTTGCTTTCTTGAGATTGAATAAATCATACCGAGGTTAGATTTCATCAATATGGGTAATTCCTTCTACAGTTATATCTCGAATTTTCCATGGCAATGGGACAAACTGTTTTTTCCTTTTCTCATTAAAGAAGTGAGCCCAAAATTTATACTTCTTACATATCTCAACTATAAATATTTTTTCAGAAACATAATATGGTAGATATGAAGGTTTCTCATGCGAACAACAAAGTCCGATAAAAATAAATTTTTCCATGGCTTCAAAACTTCCTTACTTGTCTAAGAAAGATGTTGCTTCCAAGGACAATCTAGATGCACTGGGTCCATGAATTAGCATTTTAAAAGAAGAGATGAAAGCATTGGTTACTTCATAGAAGTGTTATGCGACCTTTTGTTTCCAAAGTGTGGGATACAACATTTGGACATGGTTGAATTTACAGTTGACCTATTTAGCCAAGGGTAGGTCATTGAAGACATGAAAATAGGTCACAATGAAAATTAAGTATGAGGACGTATAAAACCTTTTATTCTTTCTTGAATTACCCAAATTAAAAGATAACTCGCTTGAAATAATTATTGCCCAATCCAAGATGGCATTATGATGAATTGAGAAATGAAGTATGTATAGAGAAAGCTTAGGAATGGTAGTTGTAGATTCTTGTCTTGTAATTCTAGTGAACAAGCTTGCCATTCCTCGGTACAGGTTCTTTAGTGAACTTACCTGAATGTTTGAGAGGTCTTCCAGAAAAAATGTTAAGTATTCAAAGTAGTACTAAAGTTAATTCTTTGAAATCATAAACTTCTAGAACACATCCTACCAATGCAATTCTCTATGTCCAAGTACTATTTAAATTCTTTTTCGGGGATGATAATGTAGAATGGTAACTATATTCTTGTGAACATTGAAACCTTTGGTCTTCTCATCCTAAAAGATTTATAGTATCCCTGCATAATTGTTCCTTCATTCGAGCTATCATACTTAACCAAGGTAACCGACTTAATGAACAACTCTTTTCAAATTGGTATTATCGAAATACACTTGTTTACTTTAACATGGCCTGGTGCTCTTAATTTGAATATTTTAAATGCTAATTGGTATGATCATTTAGGGAAAATTGTCTCGAGAAACTCATCATAAATAATAGTATTAACACTTATATGAGTGGTGGTCATTTATAGAAAGTATAATTTAATGCATGTTGGGAAACATGATATGACAAGACATAAGGCATCATGGGGTGATGTATGATCGGGACAGCGGATGATCGGGACAACCGAGAATCAGGATGGTGGGATGATTGAACAATCAGGAAAATGGAATGGAGAGATGATGGGGTAAGGGGAGGATCGGGCGAGCGGAAAAATAGAACAACGAGACATCAAGGGAGCATGGAATCATGACAATCGGGGTAATACTCCACACCCACAAACAAACATCTACTTTCTAAAAAATTCTAAGTGTAAGTGCATAATGAGGGTCAAAGAAATTGAGTGAGCATTGTGCGGGTCGTGGAAGTTGGGCATGGCTAAGTAAATACATTAGGAACCTGTGATGATAAAAAAATTCTAAGTATGGGGGAAGAAAAGAAAAGAATATACAAGAAGAATTATACGAGATTTATCACATTTGTGGGTCAACAACTAGATCCAACTGTGGGACAGTAACCCCCTGTGGATTGCTAATAATCCAAAATCTATAAAAAAGAAAAAACTTGGATATTGGGTGATGGAGTCAATTGAAAAAGCAAAGGGTGATAAAAACAAAGACTTAAAAAAATGTACAAAAAGGGAAAAAGATATAAACATGTTGTAACTAGGGAATTTTTAGGAGAATTTTTTTTGAAGGTGTTCCCATTGACTGGAAACATCTGGACTGTGGCTTTCATATCTTTCAACAAGTAAGAATTGTACCCAGGAACTTTTTCAATCACATAAGGACCAATCCAAATTGCTTTGAACGTTGTATGTAGGGATGATTTTTCTTTTTCCTTATTTCATAATAACACCAACAGATCCTTTTAGAAATATTTTGTCGATGCACTTTGATCGAAATGTCTTTTGATGGTTTGTTGTCTTTGACTCATGCTTCTCAATGCCTGGCTTCGTTGTTCTTCCAAATGTATCAATTGATAATACCTTTTCTATAGGGGGGGAACTTGTTCAACATCCTCTGTTTTCACAGCATAAGTTAGAGTGTTCAATTCCAAATGAATAGGAATTTTTGCTTCCTTTCCATATGCTAAAGTATATGATGACAATCATGTACTATCTTTCAGAGTGAGTCTACTAGCCCATAATGAATCAATCAATTTCATGTGTTGATTTCTCTGATTTGCAACAATTGTCTTCTCGAGAATCTGGATCAATGTTTTATTTGTGGACTCAGCCAAACCATTCCCTTGAGGATGATAATTTGATGATTTTCCCATGATAATACCATATTCCCCACAAAAGTTTGTGAATTTTGAACCAATGAAGATTGATCCATTATTAGTTATAAATTTTTTTGGAACTCCAAATCTTAATAGAACATAATCTTTGAGGAAAGTGATCAACTGTTCAATGTTGACCCTTTTTAAAGCTACAACTCCTAGCTATTTAGTAAAATAGTCAATTACAATGAGGATATATGAATTACCTTTAGGATTTGGGATTGACTGGTACACTAAAATCTAAGCCCCATTGTGCAACATGCTCTTCAATTGTTATAGGTTGTAATGACATTGTTACTTTATTCATCTTTCCTGAAACTTTCTAGCAAGAGATACATTTTTTGATCATTGAGTAAGAGTCTTTAAAGATGGTTGGACAATAATAACCTGCTCTTATGATTATATGAGTGATTTTTGTGGGTGCAAAGTGTACTATGCAAATAACTTCATGAAATTCTTGTAAATATTTTTTAGCCTTTTTGCAATCGATGCATCTCAATAAATTCCCGTCAAAATTCCTTAAAAATAAAATGTTAGCAACTAATACATATTGATTGACCTTCATTTTTAAGGATGTTGTTTCTTTGGAAGACAATCCAACACATAATTGCACATATTTCAAATAAAAGAATATGTTTTTATACCATTCAAATATTGACAAAGATGACCCTGATGAAATAGATATATCTATTTTTATTGCATCAATCCCTGTCATTAATTTACACAAGCCTAGTCCCTTGACTGCTTTTAGAGGATTGATTTCAATATCATACTCTTGGATTTTAGCAATCCGATTTTCCTATTTTCCTTCTCTAAGTTGTTGATTAAACAACATCTTTACTAGAGAGGTCGGGACATAAGCTATGACATGAGATGAAAAAATATATGTTCTAAAATGCGAGACTGCTTTAACCAGAGAGAGGGCTTGCTTTTCTATTTCTGAGTATTTCAATTCATAATCATGCAATGTTTTTCTCATAAAACTAATTGGAAATTCTTCTCCCTTTGAATTCCTTTGTGTCAGTATGGAAGCAATATTTTCTTCTAAAACAAACAAATATAGTATGAAATCTTTATCAAAGTTTGGGCTTACTAGGACTGGAGCAATAGTGATGGCATGCTTTAGTATTTTAAATGTTGCTTGGATATCTGGAGTCCATTCGAATTTTTGGTCTTTTTTCAACAATATGTTGATTGATTTTACGATTCTAGCATAGTTTGGGACAAATCTTCGTACAAAATTTATCTTTCCAAAGAAATCATATACTCCCTTTTTAGATGTTGGAGGACCAAGATCATTAATGTCTTTGATTATTTCAATATCTATGTGTATTTCTTCTTTTCTCACTATATGACCCAACAACTTTCCTTCTAATACCACAGATAAATATTTCTTAGGATTTAATGCCATACAATATGCAACATTCAAAGACTTGTCTAAGATGTTTGATATTTATGCTTATATTCGCATGCATTTTTGGTTGAAGAATGCTAGTGCAAATTTTCAAAGGGTAATGGACCATGCCTTCAAAGATTTGATTAGGAAATTTACGACAGACTATCAGGATGATCCAACTATTCATTCAAAACAAATGTGGTCTTGGGTCTATCCTCTTCAACAAAAAGCACTTGGTTATATCCCGAAAAACCATCCAACATGGACATTAGAGCAGAGCTAGTAGCTTGCTATAGAAACATCTCCATGTTTGGGAGTGGGTAGTTATCTTTAACACTTTCTCGATTGAGATCTTTGAAGTCCACACAAATATGAATTTCTCTACTCTTTTTTCTCACTATAACAGGATTTGAAAGCCATTTTGAATGCCCAATTGAAGAAATTATACCAGCCTTCTTCAATTTTTCCAACTCCATTTTTACCAAGGGCTTCAACTTGGGATTTATCATTCTTAATTTTTTCTTAACATGATTTGATCCCTCTTTGAGTGGTATAATGTGCTGGAAAATTGACTTATCATATTCTTTCAGATCATCTTAAGTCCAAGAAAAAATTTCATGAAATTCTTTGAACAATGAAGTGTATTGATCTATTTCTTCAATTGTACAACTAGTATTGATATTGATATACTTTGGAGAATCAAGAATACCAATGTTGATTTTTTGTGTCTCTTGAACCTTCCTAATAGAAGTCTCTTCTTTTAGATCTGGGATTTTTGTTTGGTCATCTCTTGTAAAAAGAGATTCCAAACTAACACAATATTTAGAGAAAGTTGCACCACTCTGATCACTAAGCTCTTTGGGGGAATCATTTAAAATTATTGAATCACAATCTGTGAGGAAATCTGCAATGTGTTCATCATTTTCAAAGACTTGCAAATAATATTGATTATCATGTATTGAAGGTCGAAAAATTCTCTTAACATGAAATGTACTTTGATTTTTGGAATCTTCTGAATTGAAAAGAGATGCAACTACTGCCAATGAATCAACATTTTTTGTTCTTATCTTGAGGAATGCAAGAGATATTGAAAGAATTAAAGGAATCCATAAGCTCACATGCTCTTTTTGCATAATGCTTTAACTTTTCTTTCTTGATTTTGTACTTATTTTTTATATGATTTATAACCAACTCTGAGTCACCAGTTACCACCAGATTTTCTACTTTCATCTCACACTACAAGGAGAACACCTTCTTGCAGAGATTTTTAGTGTTACAAAATTTGGCAAAATTTTCAAACAAACCTCCGCTACAACCTCCTCTATTGGCTGCAGAGGTTTTAATGGATGTTCTATATAACTAAAAAAAAATTGGGCGACGAAGTTTGTAGAAAATGTTTTTTTTCTATGTTTTTATTGTCAAAACACATCGGTGCACCATTAAATAAAACACCCCGGTGCATCCATACACATCAAATGCACGGGATCAAAATTACACAAACTACCTAGAACGTGCATAAAACCACCAAAATGCACCAGCGTGCCATTAGATAAATTCTTGGTGCTTACATAAAAAAAAACACACTAGGGCGCCAGTGCATGAAATGACCTGATGCATACATAAGATGAAAACATGTCGATTTTCCATTACATTACTATCTCAGTGCTTACCTATGACGTAAACACACCTTGGCAGTTATGGTTATTACACCCTAGATTCCCATTTTGTTGTATACATCATCGATGCACTTGTATTTTATGTCTGTGTTGGTGCTTGTATAACTCATACTTTCCGGTGCCTATATTCAATATAACGCACCGATGCATTTTTTTTAAGCACCGATGTTGTTATTATATTTTAGAAACTGATGTGTATTTATCACATGCCCACTGTAATATTTTAAAACGATATATTATCACACATTTTATGCACCGATGCTTCCATATAATTACTACACACTGATTCTTTAGCATGATTAATATGCATTGATGCTCCAATATGATTAATATGCATCGGTGCGTATATCCCCTTAAAAAACTTTAATTTCTATATTATTTCAGGCACCATTTTGTGAGTTCATAAGACTGTACCGATAGGTATGTATTTTAATTAGTTGTTTTTTTTACAGATATTTTTTATAATAATATTGTATTTTATATTTTTGTTATTGCATTTTGATATAATGATTGCATTAATGTCTTATCCAATAGATTGCACCTCTATTATTTGCAACAATGTAAATCATTCACATATTAATTAATCAGTTATTTGCAACAATGTAATCAACATTTTACAACATTTGACAATGCAATAAAATAACAAACCCATCTTATTATATGTGAATAAGAGACCTATGGTCATACCAAATAGGACAACATAAAGGTCCACAATAATCAAAATGGAACCAATATGTAATTGTTACAGTTATTGGTAGCATGTCCTCATGCAATTGGGACATTATGTCCACTACGTTAAGCAAAATCCCTGATTTTTACAAACCGATATTACAAAACATAAAACTTGCAGTAACATTCAATTATATTGAATATTGTCATTCACCACTTTAATTTTTTTCATTACTCGAGTTGTGTGCATCCCTCATTTCTTGATTAGTTGTAGGTAATATTGTACTTTGGTTATTTAAACATATGTTTTCTTGCTCAACTTCTTTTTGACGTTCCGAATGCTCATTTTCTATCTGCAAACATAAAAATAAAGTGTAATAAATAAATCTACATTTACAATATAGTAGAACATACATGATTGCGTAAATAAAAAAGCGTACCAAAGCAACGAGTGATTCATAAACCATACACATGCTTTCGAAGCTTTGCGTTATTCCATGTAACAAAATATCTTATGTTGCTCCTCCCCATACTTTGTTTCCTACATGTTTAATATGCCATTACATAGCATATTCGATATAATTAATATAAAGGTTTCTTATTGTTTCACTAATTATAAAACAAGTTGGGAATTTAAACAACATAGCTACTTACAAATTGTTCAATCAAACCTTGATAATTCAACATATAATCACAACATGTAGTTAACCCAATGTTGATCAATTGTTCGATTAGCTCTTCTTTGTATGCTAGCACCTATTAGTAGACATCCATGGATCAATGTAAATTAATTATTCAAATATAAAGATCACAACAAATATAAAAACTTAATTAACATCGAAAACATAAGTACTCATAAACTTTGCGATCAACCCTTTTTTTCCGTTGTCCTGTCATATGTGTTGATTGGGTTCCATTTTGTTTTATTTTTTGCAACAAAACAATTGAAATTTAGTATTTAATATGATAAATAAATTCGATGTATATAAAAGAATAAATAAATTCGACGTACACTATTTTGGACATCCCTACCAACGTGTTAGATTTCCCCTCATTTGTCGCTTGGAATTTTCATATTTTTCTTGAAAAACGAAAAAGCATAATAATGTTTTCTTAAATGGACATGCAAGTAAATATAGCAAAACAAATTAATTTGGTAATTTTCCTGAAAAACGAAAAAAGCACAATAATGTTTTCTTAAATGGACATGAAAGTAAATATAGAAAAACAAATTAATTTGGTAATTATTGGAACACATTATAGAAAAACATGTTTAGTAATAATACCTTTTTTATGATTCTTTTTTGTTATTGTAAGTTTTTTCTATTTCAAGTCTCACAAGTCTCATTGACCATGGATCCAAAAACACTTCTTGTAGTATACATATAACCTCATTATTGGAGTCACCAGATTGATTTTTGTATTGTAAGTGGAAATTACGTCTATACATTCTTTCCAATATATCCCTCAAAGCTCTGTAAAACATTTTCCCCCTCTAATTAACTTCAAGCACCACTCCAAATGAACTGATGACCAAGTCGTCATCGTCATTCACATCCTTAACAATTTTTGTCCTCTTAGGATGAGATTTCGTTCCCTCACTATCGGTCACTACATAACATTGAACAAATGTGAAATCACGTGATTAAAACTTGTTAACAATTGATGTTAAGAAATTCATTTTTAGTAAAAGTCAAAGAAAAAATTAATGTTGACTACCTTTCAATCGACTTCTTTCCTCTCTTTGCAACATTTCGATAAAGATTTTACGTTGTTTTGCACTCAAATTGTGAACAATCTTATCAAATTTCTTCAAGTTTTTTCTCTGCATGATACGCATTAACCAATACAAATAATTAATTTAAACTTACAAATATTTCAAATTATTTATTAACTTTTTAATAAAACTTAAAGAAATTGCATGCCTCTCTTCTTGGGATGAGATACCATCGTGCTGGCTGCAATAAGATGTTTTCTTTGAACTTGTATCAACCATCTTGTATATAAAAAAACTAGGAATCATCATAAATAGAAATTATGAAATTTTTATACAATCTAGTGCTTCAGGAGGCTTCATTAAACATAACACATCGGGGCGTCAAGAATACAATCGCACCGGTAAGTACTATTAGTCATTGTGCACCGCTAACTCGTACACATATGATAGGAAATCAATACTGTTTATTTTTTTGACCAATCAATGCTTTACACAGATATATGTGCCTCGATGCACTTGTTTATATAGTGAGCACCGGGGCGATTTTCTTGTACAATGCACACCATGGCATTTTTCCTGTACAATGTGCACATGTACCGCAAAAAGGTAAAAAAACATTGAAAACGACAGGGTTGATAGGGTTTGGGATCTGATGCAATGAGTGGTACCATTGCAACGGGTACTAAATGCCCCATATGCAACTGAATAAACCCTATAAAAATCCATTGCTTAAAAAATAAACCCTAGAAAAATCTTGCTTATGAAAACAAACTCTGTAAAAATCTATTGCTTAAAAAAAGAGGGGAATATGAAAAAATGACAAGAAAGCTACGGCTTCCAACATTGAAGGTAAGTATGAAACCCTTATATTGTTTTTAACATGCTTTGAAAATAGTTTGAATCAAATAGGGAAAGAGTGAAATGATTAGTAGAATGAAATCACATACCTGAAATTTCTTCTCTGCAAATTTGTATGGGCCATACGGATCCCTTCGAATTTTGTCTCTTCAAAAAAATCTAGCCACTCCAAAGTCTTTTGTAGTGAATATCTCGTCCACAAATCTTCCCTCTAAATTCTACCAAAAAAATTAACTAATGAATAGTGTTTTCATTTATAAACAAACACATTTTGAAAAATGAAATTTCCTCTCTTTTTTCGCTATGTTTTTTCGATTAGTATGTAAAACACTTATTAAACTATACATTTTAAAATTACATTTGTCGTCAAATCGATGCACCTCACTGAATCGTGCACCCCGATGTGTAAATGGTAAAAAACACACATATACCAATTTTATCGACAAAATAGAAATGCAAATCTCCGCTATTAAAATTTACGATTGTTTTGGTTTGCAAAGGTTTTAACGGATGTGACAGTTTAGTGCATTTCATAGTTTGTTGCATCGATGCGTTATATATATTAGTGCCTTATAAAATAAATAAAAGCATTTATAAATTTTAATATCTGATTCATGCGTGTATTGACGAGGGTTTTGGCTCAAATGTAGGGAAAATAAGGTTATAATATCAAATGTCCAATACTTCAAATTCCAACTCATTCCATATCATTGCAAGTTTGTCAACTTCTCGCACACCATTTGAAGTAAGTCTATATTTGATTTACAATTCATTTATCTGATTGAATTTATGTCATTTATGAATGTGCATTTGAATATTTGTTCATTGAATTTTGTAGGATCATAAATTGTGATCAAGTTCAGATGAGAAAGATATTCTACTAGTGCAAAAATATCGCAAGCTCTTATCAGGAGAAAGATACTACAAACAAATGTTTGATGAAAATGGACAACTACTTTACCCTGCCAATTGTAACATGCCATCTTCCAGTAACTTGCAGCCTGGGTCAACGGTATTACACCATGAATTGGATCTCTTTTATGACACACCAATGATATGTGGTTCTTCAAAATGTAAAGGTTTGAAGAAGAACCCTTGACGTGTCACATTGTCTCATTATATTAATGATCGACTATGAAAAGTTGATGGTCTAATACCTCCCACTGCGGTCAATAATCCAATAGGTGATATAGAAAAGACACGTAGGAACACTTCCATATGCTCCTTCTTTGAAAAGTTGGAAGCCAGATTAACTACATTTCCTCCTAAATTGGCCAACCCATCTCCTTATTTTGAGTCAATGGAGAGTTCTTATAGTGAGCCAAAATATGATATCAATACTACCCAAAAACATCACTACTAGGAGATCAAAAATGTTGTATGAGCTAAGAGAAAAAATGTCCAAGTACACACCAAAGTATGTTCTATTGTTGGAAGGTAGCAATGACTTCCCTCTTCCTATCTATCTACAAAGTAAATACCAAACCAGTTACAACCGAGCTTTGTATGGCACTTGGCTGTCATCCGCCTGTGCCCGATGTTGGAACCAAATTCTCTTTTTTTTGTAATAGTTATATGATTGCCAAGTATAAAATAGATGTTTCAAATCTTTTGTTGTTTATCCTTTCACATGTATTTGTTCCTCCCAAACAATCAATGGCACTAATGCTTTTTGTGGTCCTCTTTATATTCGGTCTTGTTATCCCCGATTTCTAGGGATGACTGGGAGATCATGTCTCGAGGCCCACAGGTCCTAGACATGGAGTACCAAGAGAAGGATTGACCTGAGCATGGCCCTGGAGGGCCCATCTTTCTTCTTCTTTCAGACTTGTACTGTCAGCAACATCAACATCCATCACCTTCGGTTTGGACTTGCATCGGAGAAGACTCTTGCTCCATGAGGTAATTGGTCCAGGTATCATGGTAGGTGTCATGTTTGATCATTATAACTTTCATATATATGCATCAGGTTCCTTACATTTCTGACAACTTCTTGGATCTTATACTAACCCACTTGACCATGGTTGGGGGGATTAACGGGGTGCCCTAGCAAGCTTGTATCTATAGGTTTTGGTTAGCCACCAGGGGGGATTTTGAAGATCCATCGTCCGCTCCCACCATATTATCATTTTACATCTTGTCTCCTATCCATCTATCCCACTCCCCTAGTCCGGACGTTAGGATGACCTATTTGTGGGGTTACACTTTATCCTGTGGGAAGAAGGGGCTAAAGGCACGAGGGGTAAAAGTAGCTGGTAAGAGATAAAAGCCATAGAAAATAGATCCTAAAGATGCCTCACCCAGGGATCCCCGTGAAGGCAATAAAAGGCCTCTTGATAAGAAACAAAAGGGACCCAAAGAAAAATAATAAAACAAGACCTAGCCAAGAGGATGGGGGGTCTCATCACGAGCTGACCCATTATGATCATAGGTATCTAGCAGTATGACATTGTCATTATCTGGTTACCATGCCAGGGCAGTGACCCTTTGTTGCATGGCCAAGGGAAAGGGGGTCTCATCACGAGCCAGCCTTATCATTTCTGCAAAAATACTCGTGGGTAACATTGTTAGCTCTGGTCACCACGCCAAGGCAGTGTCCTCTAGTTAGACCTTGAAGTAAAAAGAAAGAAAAAGCAATGAATAAAAGAAAGAATAAAGGCAATAAAGGGCTTGGAAAGAATCACATCCATGACAGGTACAGCTCGCCTCCTACAAAGGCACCCACGGATAATATCCACCCCTGGTTTTCACTATGTCTGGGCATCCTTAGACCACACCACCT
>ML827689.1:0-10956 GCA_009831015.1 Picea engelmannii | reverse complement strand
TGCTCCATGAGGTAATTGGTCCAGGTATCATGGTATGTGTCATGTTTGATCATTATAACTTTCAGATATATGCATCAGGTTCCTTACATTTCTGACAACTGCTTGGATATTACACTAACCCACTTGACCATGGTTGGGGGGATTAATGGGGTACCCTAGCAAGCTTGTATCCATAGGTTTTGGTTAACCACCAGGGGGGATTTTGAAGAGCCATCGTCTGCTCCCACCATATTATCATTTTACGTCTTGTCTCCTATCCATCTATCCCACTCCCCTAGTCTGGACGTTAGGATGACCTATTTGTGGGGTTACACTTTATCCTATGGGAAGAAGGGGCTAAATGCCCTGGGGGTAAAAGTCGTTGGTAAGAGATAAAAGCCATAGAAAATAGAACCTAGAGATGCCTCACCCAGGGATCCCTGAGAAGGCAATAAAAAGCCTCTCGATAAGAAACAAGAGGGACCCGAAGAAAAATAATAAAACAAGACCTAGCCAAGAGGATGGGGGGTCTCATCACGAGTCGACCCATTATGATCATAGGTATTTAGCAGTATGACATTGCCATTATCTAGTTACCACGCCAGGGCAGTGACCCTTTGTTGCATGGCCAAGGGAAAGGGGGTCTCATCACGAGCCAACCTTATCATTTCTGCAAAAATACTCGTGGGTAACACTGTCAGCTCTGGTCACCATGCCAAGGCAGTGTCCTCTAGTTAGACCTTGAAGTAAAAAGAAAGAAAAAACAATGAATAAAAGAAAGAGTAAAGGCAATAAAGGGCTTGGAAAGAATCACATCCATGACAGGTACAACTCGCCTCCTACAAAGGCACCCACGGATAATATCCACCCCTGGTTTTCACTATGTCTGGGCATCCTTAGACCACACCACCTCGTATTACATGGCTTGGATGATGTCTTTTGGGAACTTTTCTTTTCTTATGGATGGTGGCCCAATAGGTTACCTTGTCTTTTTCTTTAGCTTTGTATAGTAGGTCAGTGTAATGTCTTTGAGCTATTAGATGATATGCTAGGGGTCTTATGCATGCATTTGATAAAATTAATGATGAAATATGATTGACATTGCTATGATCCCGAGGGCTAATGAGCCCATGGATGGAATTTTTTTTGATGTGCAGGACCATACCCGACGGACAGGTACCAGGTGGACCGGTACACATGGGGAGATGATCAGTTCAGACCTCCATGGAGCTGAAGATCCCATCAGATGGTTGCTGGGACCTCATCAGGGGTAGAGACAGGACAATGATTGATCAAGCATTTGCACGATTGAAGAAGAAGGAAATTTTCATCCAGGACGCCTTGGCTAAGCCCAGCCCTAGGGGGTTGACCCACTGCAGGTGGAACATGTCCCTCTGTTGACCGGGACGTCCTCTAGAGATCCCTGATGTCATCTCCAACGTGTGGCATCTTTACAGGGCAGTTTGGAACATGTAGCAGAGTTTGGAGGCCCAGAGAGGGCCAATGTTTTCCTTCTAGTGCTAAGTTTTTCCCTAAAAAGGGCCAACGTCTCCCTCAGAGGGGCTAGATGTGCTGCTTACTGCTCATTTAGGCTTTTATTTAGCAGTTAAATGTAAAAACAATATGATTTTTAGTTATTAGCCTTGTCGGATGTTTTAATGACCTAATTTTTAATTAAGGGTCATTGGATGATATAAATTGAGGATGTTTTCCCTCATTTTAACACAACAATAACACAACTCACTCATCTAGTGAGGTCTGATTTTTAGTGCCCTATTGGGGTTTTGAGCTGGATTAGTGATGTGCAACTTTTGAAGGAAGAGTTTTCTTGGCATTTATGGTGTTTCTTTGGAAGGAAGGTGTTACAACTAGGGTTTTCTTGGATATTTCTTCATGAATTGTAAGTTTTTTTCCTTCAAAACTTCTATTTGAATGGTTGTAGTTTAAATCTCTTGCATATTACTTATATATTGCTGAATCAAAACCCTAGGGGACAACCACACAAGTAGGTTGTTGTCTCATGTCCCCTGACAAAGAAATCTTAAGCCATTGCATAAGAAAATAGAGCCTAGCCTTAGCTACACTTGTTTTCTTTATTCCTTATGCTAGCTGTACCTTTTTGAAGCCAAGAAGAGTGAGACATCCCTAGCCTAGGCTTACTACACTAGGGCCGTATGATCCTAGGGTTTGTTGACAGACCTTGCTTTAACAACGTTTCCCTCATCAAAACCTCTTGTCTTGGTTAAATTTTCCTTATTGTGCTAGCCGTTTGCTGGGAAAGAGGAGAGAGCACAAGGCCTTGCCTTTGCAACACCAAGTGAACCTCTCTCTCTTAGGGTTTCTACTTTTAAGGCCCTGCTTTAGCAACACCTTGAAAACCTACCCTCTAGTCCTTAGAAAGCTTTTACCTTTCAACTCTTGCGTCCATCACTTATTGACTCCATTAAACCTTAGGCACTGATCCTTAGCCTCTAGCATTGAAGTGATAGTGACTAAACAAACTTTCAAAACCTTATAAATTTGAAACCCTAACTAACAACTAACCCTAAAAGCTGACATCACCCCTAGGATATTTCATCTTGACGCAGGAATCTTTTATATGTGAGCAACTGAATGATGTTTAATGCATTGATTTGATTCAAGGAGTGATTATATTCATTTGATGCTATATTGTTCTAGTATTTATTGACAAGTAACATTATATTGCCATTGTCATTATTGCAAACATTGACTTCGTCAATATTTACTGTTGTATTTTCTCATATATTGAACTTAGATAGTCACTGATTTATGAAGTATTAACCATTATTGCACGTACTAGTTTTATTGTTGTCTTGTCTCGAAAGCAGGTGCCTTCTCCGTGGTTATACTTTATTGGACTATCTCTTTGGGCGGTAATCTATGAAAGGGGAAACTAGCCTTAATCCTTTGAGCCTTTCCCTTTCAAACCCTAGGTTGCCAGGGACGTCTCCCTTGGGCCAAGCCTCCCTAAATAGAAAGGACCTCCCCATTGTGGTTACATTGGGTGGGGTAGGTCCCTGTTACGCCGGTTTGGCCTTCTACTTTATAGCCTTTGCTCCTAGCTACAAACTGTGCGATAACAGGTCTAATTACTTGAATATTGTCAAATACAAACATAACATTTCCATGTATAACATGTGCATGAATGGTTATGCTTCTGGAAACTTTAATATGGAAAACTTGTTATATATCGACGTTCATCCATGAACTGATGGGAACATCCCAGGGTGCATAAATAGTTGCAGAGCCTTATTATTTAGTGAAATTTTTTCCTTCAAGGAACACTCCAATGACAAAGAGTTCTTTATGAAAAGGAAGCCATCCAAATTTTTTTGTTTTGCATGCAATGCATAGTTTGTGTCATGGTGATGAGTTGTTAATAAACTATAACTTTCATAGACCACCAACGACTTTTCAAAAATTCCTTGCATTGGGTCTACCTTTAGACATCCCCTTGGGGAGTAAGAAAAATATGATTGAGTAATTTCATTTTCGGATTTTCAATGAAACTAATGTAAATGTATTGCTTAATTCAACATTAGTTTCATAAAATGGTTGGTTTCATGTTACAATAATTACATCAAATATGGGGATTAAGTTCCCTATAACTTCTACACGTGGACTTTTGTTTATTTTATTTATTGAGTTTGCTTAATATTTCTATATATTAATAATGAACCTTAGCCATTATAAGCCTTCCACACTAGGGATTGTATTAGGGCCTAATATGGCCCACATGTGAAAATACTGTCTTTTCCCTTAAACTTGATGCTTTATGGATTAAGCCTTCCACACTAGGGATTGTATTAAGGCCTAATATGGCCCACATGTGAAAATAATGTCTTTTCCCTTAAAATTGATGCTTTATGGATTGTTCATGATGCAAAGGGCGCTATAATATCAAATAGGCTCACAAAGGGATTATAGAAGGCATCACTTAGTTAAAGATCTCTTAGGATTATTTTTTTCCAAGGGATTCCTAAGGGGAGAATCCTGCTGAGATCAAAGCAGAGCTCTACTAGGGTTTCTTCTTTTGCTTAGGATTTAGGAAGACCATGCTCTTGTGTGTCTGACCACTTTGGCCTGGGTCATCCATGGCCGCCATGGAAGGGGGGCTTTGTGGCCCATATTACAACCACGTAGCCTCACCTGATTTGAGTGGTGGTCATTTCAAATGGCCATCCTTTGGGCCACCAACTGAACTGCGTGACATACTCTAGGCTGAAGGATCGCAGAAGGGAAAAGCTATGGAAATCAATCCCGAACCAACCCATGCAAAAGTGACTTGAATACGGGAACTGAGAAAATTGATACCTCAAACACCTATGGCTCCAAAATATGTGATAAGCACACCCATAATACATGAGGAAATATGCTCTAGTGGGAAATTTTTTAGGCCTATGGCCTTCAGAACGAGATCTAGTGAAATGTATTCATCATCGATGGAGACCCAAAGGCCACTACAACCTGCAACTGGGTTCCAAAGGCTTCTTTACCATCATTTTCCACAATCTCGAGGATCGAAATCAAATATTTGATGGAGGGCCTTATTTATTTAATGCATTGAGACTTTTTTTGTACTTATGGATAGAGAAATTCAGCCTAAAAAAGGAAGACTTCTCGCATGCACCTGTAAGGATGCGACTCTACTCATTACCACGAGAATTCTGGATGTAAGAGATTTTGGCAGGCATCGAAAATAATATAGGAGTTTATGTCAAGGCGTCGGAGGCCACCAGATAGAGAAGGTATACCTCATATGCTCGTATCTATGTGTATTTAAATATTTCTAAACCCCTTCCTGGCTATATTACTCCCGAATATCAGGATGAGGAATGGTCCCAGACCATCGATTACGAGAATATACCCTTTCGTTGTTGGAAATGTCATGAACATGGACATATATTTATAGAATTCCCCCTCAATAACCCAAACAAGGCATATCCCCCTGACACAGACAAGAACAAAGAAGGTTTCACACATGTCATGGGTCGTCGTAGGAAACCAGCTAAGAAATCTATCCCTTCTACCTGAAAGTGCCCCTCCACCAACAATTCCTTTGATGCCCTTCAACAAGTCTCGTAGGATACGGTCCATCCTTAGGCCCCCTCCCACGTAGCACCCCCATCAGGGAACTCCAATTGAAAATATGTGGAGCACCCAACTATGGATCAATCTCCCCTCAACCCACCTTCGCGGACCCCAAAGGCGGTGGGACTAGAGGGGGAAAAAGGGGATATTGAAATGGATATAGAAGACTAGGATCTAGCTGGAATCAATTTGATTCATTTTGAGCAAGCATATAGGAAAAAAGAGCTATACACCATTCCCCCTGACTAGTTATGCAAAGTGAAAAAAATGTTCCTAAACTCTTCAGCTCGTGTCTCGGCCATAGCCAATTCTAGCTTAGGGATTCAACGTGGGTCCTCGAAAGATCAACTTCAAACCCCAAAGGATGAAAATAAGTGAGGAAGGAAGCCCACCCAACAACTCATCTAGGAAATAGGTCAATTCTTGGTAAACTCGGGGTAGATTCAACTGATATCGAACAACTTTCCCCCTCTCTCCCCCCCTCCCTCATCATGAATATCCTCTCTTGGAATACTAGAGGTCTCAACGGTCGTATTAAGCAAAGTATGTTAGGAGATCAGATAATTGAAGAACAACTCGACACTCTCTCTACAAGAAACAAAATGTGTGGGGGCTGAAGCTGATCGAATCCTCACATAATGATGGAAGCAAGCACGAGCTATGGGAATTGATGTGAGTGTTAGGACTCATAAATGTCGCATTTTCATCCACCTTTCCCTTCACTATTCCTTACATTTCATCGTCCCATTAACCTTCCATCATACCATTTTCATAAATACATTTGGGTTTCACATTATTATTTTCCACTTTATTCATTTTAGTATTATAAGTGAATTTATGATTAAATATTAGAAAATTAACATATTTTCATTATATCTCAAGGTTGGATGAGTTTTATGATGTGTACAGATATATTTGAAGATTTCAACAAAGTCAAATATTACCACCTAGCCTCAAATTCGAATTTCATCTTCAAGCTTTGAAGATTTGAAGAATATTTGGGACAATCATTCAAGCATATTCAAAGGAGAAGATCATGGAGATTTTGATGGCATATCTTATCCAANATTTGTGAGAGATGTGTGGAGGATTTGAAGGGATCATATCTTGTAATAATAGGAAAGTGGTTGAGAGAATAGTGGATCTGTAATTATGAGACTCTTATCTTATCTTCAAGACTCTCATGTATAAAAGAGAGTGTTCTCTCTTCAGTTTGGGGGAGTTAGAGATGAGATATTAGACTTATATTAGCTTGAAGTCTTAGAAGGGGATTCTTAGCTTTGATTTGTATTCTTTCATTTGTCATGCTTTCATGATTTGCATTTGATTCTTGTAATGTAATTTAAGATAGCATTATTGTGTGAGCTCACATATGTCTTTTGTCATTCAACTCTTCACATGTTGTATTGCTTTCCTAGATTAATTTCATTTCAGCAATTTAGATTATATTACTTCTACTTCAGTCCTGCATATATAGTGTGTGCGCTTCGTAAGCCTACAAACCTCAGATTGAAAAATTAAATAGTTGGGCAAGTACTACAACGGAATTAAACGACAATATTTCCACCTAACAGTGAGTGTCATAGTTGGAGGCCTAACCATCCTCTGGAACCCCAATACTATTCTTTTGGAAGACTTATTTACCTCCAAACGAACAATATCTGCATCCTTCTGAGTCATAGGCTCGAATAAACCAGGCTTTTTAACTAATGTGTATGGTCCCGCTTCTTAGAGGGATAAAACGCCCTTTTTGCACCACTTGTAATGGATAGGCAATCACATCAGGAACCACCGCTAGATTCTTGGGGGTGATTTCAACTTGATCTGCAATTTGGAAGAAAAGAGAGGCAAGATTCGAAGATTGGACAACGACAACATCCAATTCCAAGCCTTGATTAATAAGTTGGGACTTATCGACATTGAAACCCAAAATGGCCCCGATACTTATTCTAACCGCATATCCGGTGCCCAACAGGTTGCTTTCTGCCTCGACAGATTCGTCCTTTCAAAACCCCTAATGATGGAGGGGCTCTCCTTGATGGCCAAGGTTTTGGATGCAGTTGGCTCTGACCATTGGCCCATTCAATTACGGTTAGACATCAGTAGCATTCAAGGGAAGAATCCTTTTCACTTCAAAAATTTGTAGCTCACGCACCCGGACTTCCAAGCGAATTCCCATCAGTGGTGGGAGGAGGCGGTCATCCCTTAGGGAACTCCCATGTTCAAATTCCAACAAAAACTGAAGAACTTCAAGAAACGCCTTAAAAGTTGGAACACATAAACCTTTGGCAACATCTTATAGGCTCAAAGTATTCTTGACCAATAGATGAAATATCTCCAATATAAAATCAGGGACCAGGGTCTCATGGAGCAACTTAAAGAGAAGGAGAACAAACTTAACAATCATATCAAGGAGCGTCATTCATAGGAAAAAAAATTGTGGGGAAAAAAATCGCAAATCCAATGGATCAAGCAGGGGCAACGAAACATGAAACTCTTCCATCGATCGATGCTCTAACAAAGACACATCAACCGTATCTGCCATCTAAAATCAGAGTAGGGTCATGACCTCCATAACCATGAAGATATTGAGCACGAACTAGTCACTTATTACAGGACGCTCCTCTCCGAACTCTCGGGGGATAGAACCCTATTCATTGACAACATTATACAGAATATTCCTTCTAGCATTAGCAGGGATCAAAATGAGTCTCTATTGAGGCCAATTACACATGAATAGGTGGACCAGGCACTCCGGGACACTTCGAATGGAAAAGCCCCTTGACCTGATGGTTTCACGGCTGACTTATTTGACACTACTGGAGCATGATACGAGAGGAGTTTTGGGAAATTATCGAGAACTCCAAACAATCAGGGCGAGTGCTCCCAACCCTCAATGCAACCTTTCTCACTTTAATCCCAAATGAGGAACGTGTTACGCAACCAAAACAATTCAATCCCATTGCTCTATGCAACGTAATCTACAAATTGACCACGAAGGTAATTGCTCGTTGTTGAAAGCCCTTGCTTCCTTTCATAATTTCTCATGAGAAATCTGGTTATGTTGAGGGAAGATAGATCCTCGACGGTGCCATTTTAGCACATGAAGTAGTTCACTCCTTACAAATCACATGCAAACACTCCAGGTATGCTCCTAAAGTTAGATCTTTCAAAATATTTTGACAAACTCAGTTGGGATTACATGAGATCAACCCTTATTTATTTTGGCTTCGATCTTAACTGGTTCAACTGGATCTTGAACCTCACCTATTCAACCTTCTTCTCCATCCTTATTAATGGTGTCCCATCACGACCCTTCTCACCCTCAAGAGGCATTCATCAAGGAGATCTTCTCTCTCCCTTCCTCTTCATTATTATGGTCGAAGGACTCAATCATTCTATCAAAGCTGCCATAGTTGAGAAGTCCTTAACTGGGCTTCCCCTTCATGGAATATCTTTGTCTATCTCACACAACCATTTTGTTGACGACACTCTCATTATGGGTGTCCCCACTGTCCGCAAGGCCCTAAAAATTCAATATCTTCTCCAAACCTTCTTTGATACCTCTAGTATTGACATCAACATGGATAAATCAAAAATCTTCATTTTCAACACTTCGCCCTCTGTTCAAATTCACATCACCCAGGTGTTGGGTTTCAGGAGAAGCTCCCTTCCGTCCAAATATCTAGGTATTCCGCTCATTGATAAAGCCCAAAGGAACACCTCCTAGGAGGATCTCCTGACCAACTTGGGAAAAATACTATCTTCATGGACCTTCGACTCTTTGAACCTCCCTGGCCATCTTATCCTCCTTCAATCTCTTCCCATCTACTCCTTCTTTGCCCTTGTGGATCCTAGGTTCATCCTTACAGCCATAAAAAACTTACAAAGAAAATTTCTATGGCAGGGCACTAAAGAAGGAAGCAAATGGGCCTTGATCAACTGGGAATAAATTTGTAGGCCCAAGTATGTAGGAGGGTCGGGACTCCATGAACCAACTATTCTCAAGAAAGTTCTGACTGCCAAAATTTGGTGGCGGTGGTTAAATCGTCCCACAGACCTCTAGGCTCGAATTTAGAGGAAGAATTACACCCCACACTCTTCGGAGGAAACTCTCATCAGATGGAATGATCAAGGACCTGGGTCCCTTATTTGGAATGAAGACAAGTAAAATAATTCCATTATAGATGACCATGCCTTTTGGGAAATCCAATATGGCCACACCACCTCCTTCTAGAATGAATCCTGGCAACAACTACCTATCTTGGCGTGAGATCCTAGCATGGATAACTACCAAGGACCTATGGTTCAGGCTGGCCTCACATCAGTGGTTGATTACTAGAAAATTGATGAACCAGGAGCTACATGGCATAGCTGGAAATCCTCTCAAGATGATCTCAACATACCCCCGTAGGTGGACATTCATCCATGGCTCGAGAAAGTCAAGGATAGGAAAATTAAAATTACGTAGGGCTTGGACATCCTCCGATGGGGTCACTCCACGAGTGGCACCTTCAACATCTGAGAGGTGTACAACCTCAAAGTAGGTCATAACTTACTCCCAAAAGAGCTGGTTTGGCACAAAATCCGGGGAGCAAAACTCAAGGCCAAGATCAACACATTTCTTTGGCTAGTGGCTCATTAGATCATCCTAACTTAGGACAATTTGTCAAAATGGGGCTTCGTGGGTCCTTCCGTTTTCCCTCTTTGTTGCAACAAGAGTGAGACCCAAAACCACCTACACAATCTCTGCTCCTTTATCTCTCAGGTCCGGGACTACGATGCAGTTTTGATGTGTACCTCAGATTGACATCGCCATTGTCTCAGGGTCACTATTGAAGAATGACACGACACGATGTTTCACTCTCCCATTCTCAATCTCGTTTGGAATCTCCAACCAGGCTTCATTATGCGCCATATTTGGAAAGAAATAAATCACCGCATATTCCACTCATCTCACCTCGATTGGAAAGAGATTTGGACCAAAATCCAAAACGACATCACATAAATTATCATCATGCAATCCTGCAAAGAGGATGATCTCATTTGTCCCCCTCACGAACATAACATCCTTAATAGTTGGAAACTTTGTCTTAACTTTCCTCCCTCCAAGTTTCTTTCCAGACTCTTTTCCCCTGCTAGACCTTCTAGTTGGTAGCTTCAGCCCTTCGGATTTCTCAAGCTCAATTTTGACGGGGCTTCCAAAGGGAACCCGGGGCATACTGATTTAGAAGCCATCTTATGGGATTGTAGAGGTGACCTTCTTCACATCTTAGTGGTTATCATCAGACACAACACCAACAACTCGACTGAACTTTGGGAATTCTCAAAGGTATGCAATTTTCCCAGGATCAAGGGCTCAACAAATTATACGTGGAGTGAGATTCTCAGATTCTCATCAATCTCCTTTCACACCTCCTTTTTGGAGCCTATCCGGACAAAGTATCTCCTAGCTGGTGCCTTACAAGTGGTCTGAATGAGATTAAATCTCTCATGCGGCCTCACCTTGCTACAATTACTTCTCATGTCAGGAGAAAGGAAAACAAAATAGCCGAAAATCTTGCAAACTTAGGTGTGGATCTAGATGGGAGTGATCTCAGCTGTGACCCTGCCATTCACATAGATCACCCATTGGTTAAGGAATGCATTGCTCAAGTGTTAAACACATACAACTCCCTGGATGGGGTGTCATGCATCAAACAATGAACATGGGGAAGGCCGGAAGGTAGCTGGAATTGGTAGACCACGTGCCCCGCACCTTCACCGTCACCCTGATCCAGGTGGATATCGAGGGCCACCCACCTTTTCCAAATGGCTCAAAACAGTTTTCTGGCCATTTTGGCAATTTACTATTTTTAGCAGGTT
>ML827688.1:72246-109865 GCA_009831015.1 Picea engelmannii | reverse complement strand
AAAATCAGCATTCCCTCTTACTGAGGGAGGTACTCTCCACCACTCCTAGTTTGTCTCTGAAGTAGACAAACTTCCCCTTCACTAGGGGTTTGGTGAGAATATTTGCAATCTTCTCATATGTGGAAATGTGTTGGAGCTTTACTTCTCCCTTTTGCACTTTGTATATGATGAAGTGATATATGATATCAATTTTTTTTTACCTATCATGAAACATTGGGTTCTCTGAGAGCTTGATACAACTCTGTTTGTCGCAGTGAATCACGATGGACTTCAACTATTGGCCAAATAATCCTGCAAGAAGTTTTTTAATCCGGATAGCCTCACAACTCACCAAAATAGATTCCATATACTCTGCCTCTATTGATATAAGTTCCACGGAGGTTTGTTTCCTATTGTACCAAGAAACTATTGTTGATCCTAGGCCAAAAAAAACACCATAAGCGCTCTTCCTGTCAACGGCACTACCTACCCAATCTGAGTCTGAATAATCGTGCAGCCTCACTCCATCATCTTCGACATACATTAGGGTCCTAACCCGCACATAGGTAGAACAATATATTCGGATCTAATAAAGGTCAATATTAATAAGGCCTTGCAATAAAATAGAATAAGTCGAATGTAAGAAGACCTAATAGAATCTTCCGCTTCTAGAAGGATATTCCTCTAGATGCTTCTTTTGATAGACATATTTAGTATAAATAGGAGTCGAGGGTATGAGAACCCTAGCTTGGAGATTATTGTAATAAATCTCTACTCGACTGGAGGTTTCCCCCTCGAAGAGGCCCATGAACATTTGTCTCAGAATCAAAGTGTTATTTATGTTGTTGTTCTTATATCATTTTAGTGTTATTGTGGTGATTATTCTGGTTATATTGTTGTTATTCTGCCATTTCTAGCATTTTATTTCTTTTCTGCATACTTTTTATATTTGGTATATTACAAGTGGTATCAGAGCTCTTTCCTTGGAAGAAATTGTGGGCAATTTTTTTTTTCAAGGTAGAGACATATTCCAGCGTCTTTAAGCCACAGAGATCTATCGTTACGCACATAAACCCACATTTGAGGGATTCATACACACAGGAAATACAAGTGGTTATTAAGCACACATTTGTTGGCCACCCTTGTAACCCCTGTTGGTACCCCTTCGAGTGGTAGCGCATCAGAAATCACCGGTGTACAGATCAACCTAGATTTCTTAAAGCCCTCCTTACATAAATCGATCGATCGATGACTGCTATAGTGCCACCGAAAACAACACTCGGGGAGATACTCTCTAGTACCTGGATAGTCGGGTAGTACGACTAAAGGTACATTCAATCCTCCTTAGTTAGTGCCCTGAGATATTCGGCCGAGTACTATTGTTGGACCCCACACGTATATTAGAGAGCTATAGCACAGGGCAAACCCTTTTCTGTAGAACCCTTGAATATCTAACCCTTGGGGACAAAAACATAAACAAATTAAAACAGACAAGATCTATTTCCACGCAACTGTGTTCGGGAGGCCAAGTAAATACACATTTATTTCTGGTTAAGCATTTGGGCATTTCCTCTCTGCAATATTCTTCAGACTGGAGTATAACTCCGCAGGTGTAAAAAAAACAAGTCTGGAAATTTTTTCACCATTATTTGAGACCTATTCCATTGGATTCATCTCTTCACCCTTATCACATTCATACATATCATTTTTTGGAGAAAAAAAAATTATCCCGCTCGCCCCTTTTCAGTTCCCCCATCCTCATGGGCCATACCTATAGCCAAGACTTGGAAGCTTGCTTCAAAACCTTGCAATCTAGTCTCATCAAGACCCAACAAGAAGTGCAACAACTCAATGCCAATGTTGTCGCCATCAATAAAACCATGCAGTCCTCAATGGAGGAAATCAAGCAGGACCTCACCACCCAGCTTGAATCTATCTTTTCAGCACTCTGCACCAAACTACATATCCCTACAGATAACCCTTCCTCTTCCTCACCTCCACATATTGACGGTGAACATTCATCTCATTTCTATAACTTTCATAACCATCCATTTCAACGTGACCTATGCATTCCACGGGTGGATGTGACCAAATTTGATGGCTCGAACCCCACTGGTTGGGTAACCCAAATGGAACATTATTTCTCTTTATACAGCATTACAGATGACTTGGCCAAA
Source organism: Picea engelmannii (assembly GCA_009831015.1). Classification (NCBI taxonomy): domain Eukaryota; kingdom Viridiplantae; phylum Streptophyta; class Pinopsida; order Pinales; family Pinaceae; genus Picea; species Picea engelmannii. Next base: position 107,709 of record ML827688.1, on the reverse strand, counting down.
CTCTGATATGGTGTTCTCCATCTAGATCAAGAACGTTGGCAATGGTGGAAATTGAGAAAAACTTCTCGTCAAGGGTATATTGCTTGGGCACACTTTGTGGCAGAGCTTTATGAACGCTTTGAAACTGACACCAACCATTTGGGCCGTTTGACAAAGTTGAAAAAATCAAGAATAGTGGAAGACATTATAGTTGCCTTTAAGTGCCTCGCTTTTCGGACAGAGGGCATGTCTGATGCCTTTTTCTGAGAATTTTTTATCAGTGGCCTCAAGGATGAGATTTGGGCCCATGTCCTCATGGCTCTACCTCAGACTTGGGTGGAGACTACTAAAAGAGCTAAAGAAGCACAATAGGTTGTATCTTCTCAAAATCGAAAACCCTCCTTTATCCCTCGCCCTAAACCAGTAAATCTCACTACTCCCTCTGCTCCACTAAAGATCCAAAAATTGACCAGGGCTGAAATGGATGAACACTAACTCAAAGGCCTTTGTTATAAATGTGATGAAAAATATTTCCCAAGCCACAAGTGTAAGGAACAAAAGTTGTTTATGGCCATCTCCAAGGATATTTCGGAAGAGGATATTGAAACTCCCCTTGTGTCTGAGTCACCTAAAACCCCCGACATAACCCCTCCCTCAAACCCTCCTAAAGTAGAACCGTTAATTTCCCTCAATGCTCTCACTGGCTTCTCTACTCCCCAAACCCTCAAGCTAATAGGTTACATCAAGCATCGGAAGGTCATCATTCTGGTTGATAGTGGAAACGCCCATAATTTTATTCATCACCCCATTGCCCAAGAAACGCATTTCTACATCCATGTCGTCAATAATTTCCAAATCATGATTGCCAATGGTGGCTCCATGAAATGTGGAGGGCGTTGTGAAAATGTGCGTCTCCAAATTGGTGACTACCACCTGAAATCCTGTATGTTTGCTATCGACATGGGCGGTTGTGACATTGTGCTGGGTGCAGATTGGATAAGGACTTTGGGTCCCATTCTCATGGATTATAAGGAATTAACCATGCAATTTGACTAGGAGGACCACCAATATATGTTCCAAGGCATCACCGTCAGTTCACCTGAGATCCTTAGTTCCCATCGCATGGAAAAGCTGCTAAAAAAGGGTCATTCTGGTGTTATTGCTCAACTCCATGCCATATAAGCAACAGAAACACCCTCGGTGCCGCAAGACCTCCAAGCCATCCTTTCTAAACATCAAGTGGTATTTTCCACTCCCTACGGAATCCCTCCTTCACGTGGTGTTCATGATCATTCCATTCCCCTTGTACCTGAAATCCTTCCTCCCAATATCCGTCTATATCGTCACCCCTTTTTCCAAAAAAATGAAATTGAGAAAATGGTCCAGGAAATCCTTAATGTAGGCGTTATCCGCCCTAGTACGAGCCCCTAATCTTCTCTTGTGGTTATGGTCCTGAAGAAAGAAGCTTCTTGGCGAATTTGTCCTAACTTTCGTGCCCTCAACAAACTTACCATTAAAGACAAATTTTCCATTCCTGTCATTGATGACCTCCTGGATGAACTGAGTGGCGCCCAATTCTTTACTAAACTTGATCTTTGTTCGAGCTACCACCAGATACGTATGAAAGAGGCAGACATTACCAAGACTGTCTTTAGGACTCATGAGGGCCACAATGAGTTTTTGGTCATGCCCTTTGGCTTGTGTAATGCCCCCTCCACCTTCCAAAGCCTCATGAATCATGGCTTCCGTCATTTTGTCTTAGTTTTCTTTGATGATATCATCATCTATAGAAAGACCTGGACAGAACATATTGCTCATGTGGATCAAGTTCTCCATCTACTCTCTCAACACCAACATTTTCTAAAGCAATATAAATATGCTTTTGGAACCTCAGAAGTAGAGTACTTGGGTCATCTAGTTGGAAAGGACGGTGTCAGGGTGGATCCTAAAAAGATTGAAGCTATGCAAGACTGACCTCACCCAAATACTCTCAAAATATTGTGTGGATTTCTAGGCTTAACAGATTATTATCGCAAGTTTGTTAAGAATTACGGAAAGATTGCAACACCTCTCACTGCTCTCCTAAAAAAGAACTCTTTCACTTGGACTCCAGCTGTTGCTCAAGATTTTCAAACCTTGAAGATGGCCATGTGCACCACTCCAGTCTTGGCCCTTCCTGATTTCACAAAGACCTTTGTCCTGGAATGTGATGCTTCAGGGAAAGGAATTGGCGTTGTCCTTATGCAAGAGATTCGGCCTTTGGCCTTTACGAGCAAGCAACTATGTGAAAGAAATCTAGGCAAATCTATCTATGAAAAGGAAATGTTGGATATTCTGCATGTTGTTGATTTTTGGTGCCCTTATCTATTTGGGCAACGATTCCAAATTAAGATAGACCATCAAATCCTCAAGTATTTTCTAGAACAATGCATTTCCTCCTTGGAGAAACAGAAATGGGTAACTAAGCTATTTGGCTATGATTATGAGACCATTTACAAGAAAGGCAAAGAAAATGTGGTTGCGGATTCACTTTCCCGCAAATATGAAGATGAAGGATCCATTTTTTCTCTCTCCTTCATTGTACCAGATTGGCTCCAAGTCGTTCGCCAGGAATGGCTACAAGATCCCAAAAGTTCGCAGTTGATCCAACAATTGCAGTCCAGTGCTCCAACTCCCCCAGGGTACTCTTGGCTCCATGATGAGCTTCGATACAAAGGCCGTTTGTATTTAAGTAAACAATCAAAGCTTAAATCCATGGTACTTTCTGAGCTTCATGCTATACCGACAGTGGGGCACTTTGGGTTCACCAAAACCTATGACAGGGTCAAACGTTCTTTTTTCTGGGATGGTATGAAACAGGACATTCGTAAATTTGTCACCGAATGTGATGTGTGTCAATGTAACAAGGGAGAAACAGTGAAATCTCCAGGCACACTACAACCGCTCCCGATTCCACCTGCTATTTGGAAGGACATCTCTATGGATTTTATTACAGGCTTACCCAAATCGAGAAATAAATCAATCATCATGGTGGTTGTTGATCGCCTTTCCAAGTATGTTCATTTCTGCGCTCTTCAACACCCGTTTATAGCATCCACGGTGGCTGAAATTTTCATGGATCAGATCTTCAATCTTCATGGCATGTCACACTCTATTGTTTCTAATCGTGACCCAACTTTCACAAGAAATTTTTGGCAAGAACTGTTCAAGCTACAAGGCACCCAATTGCATCTCAGTACAGCTTATCATCCCCAGACTCATGGTCAAACAAAAGTTGTCAACAAGTGTTTGGAAACATATTTGAGGTGTTTTGCCTCGAAAAATCAAAATCAGTGGGCTCAATGGTTACCCCTATTTGAATGGTGATACAACACTTCATACCATATAGCTACATGCATGACTCCTTTTGAATCGGTATATGGACAGAAGCCACCTTCAGTTCTCTCATACTTACCTGGTGTCTCGAAGGTCCAGGCAGTTGACCAAACACTTACAATTTGAGAGGTTATTCTCCGTACCCTCAAAGAGAATTTGTTCATGGCACAGAATCGCATGAAGCAACAAGTAGATCAAGGTCGCTCTAAATGTCAATTTGAATAAGGGGATCAGGTGTTTCTTTCCCTGCAACCTTACAAGCAGAATTCCCTCAAGGCCGAGCATTGTCAGAAGCTAGCGCCCAAATTTTATGGTCCTTGTACAGTTCTCAAGCATGTGGGACAGGTGGCCTATCAGTTAGCTTTGCCCAATCATTCAAAGCTACATCATGTTTTTCATGTTTCCTGCTTAAAGAAGGTGATCGAAACTAAGTACCAAATTCAAACCAACCTTCCTGAGTTAGCCGAAGAAGGATCCATTTGGCTACAACCACAAGCAGTTTTGGACCAACGTGAGCGTTGCCTGTGTCAAAGAACCATCAAGGAAGTGTTAATCCAGTGGAAAGATACAACTCTAGCAAATGTCACTTGGGAACCAGCTACCATTCTGTAGCAATTTCCACATCTCAAGCCTTGAGGACAAGGTTGTTTTTAAGGGGGAGGACATGTTAGGGTCCTAACTCGCACATAAGTAGAACAATATATTCGAATGTAATAAAGGTCAATATTAATAAGGCCTTGCAATAAAATAGAATAAGTCGAATGTAAGAAGACCTAATAAAAGCTTTCGCTTCTAGAAGGATCTTCCTCTAGATGCTTCTTTTGATAGACATATTTAGTATAAATAGGAGTTGAGGGTATGAGAACCCTAGCTTGGAGATTATTGTAATAGAGCTCTGCTCGACTGGAGTTTTCCCCCTCGAAGAGGCCCATGAACATTTCTCTCAAAATCAAAGTGTTATTTATGTTGTTATTCTTATATCATTTCAGTGTTATTGTGGTGATTATTTTGGTTATATTGTTGTTATTCTGCCATTTCTATCATTTTATTTCTGTTCTACATACTTTTTATATCTGGTATATTACAACATATATCAGACCAAATCCAATCGTACCTCAAATTTATATGAGCACATGTTTTTTTGCAACCCAATGCACTTTCCTTGGATCTACCATGAACTAACTCAAGATGTTGACAACAAAAAAAATGTTTGGTCTAGTATTGACCAGATACGTCAATGACCCAATCAACTGCATTTACATTGTGGGATCCACCAAGTCTAAATATGAATCCCCTAGTGTATTCATATTGGTGGTCATAGGTGTGGTCATAGAATTACAAGACATCATCCCAAATATCTTCAGTATCTCAATTGCATACTTCCCATGTTCAATGAAGATCTCTCTTGGTTGTTTACACACCTCTAATCCCAAGAATTAATGCATCAATCCAATATCCTTCATCTTAAACTCAGAGGCCAATAACCTTGTGCACCTGGTAATGATTTTTTCAACTCCTCTGAGAAAAAAATCATCAACATATAACACCAATATGAGAGGATCATTACCAACATGTAGAATATATAGGTTGGGGTCTGTGTCACTCTTGGTGAATCCCAAGTTCTTCAAATACCCATCAATCCTTGAGTATCTTGCTTTCAATGCCTACTTAATCCATACAATGCCTTCTTCAATATGTACACATGAGTTTTCCTCCCACATAATTCAAAGCATTGAGGTTGATCTATGTATAACTCCTCCTCAATCACAGCATTGAGAAGTGTTGTCTTCACATCCATTTGATGGATCTTCCACTTCATAATTGAAGTGACAGAAATAATCACCCTGATAGAAGTATACCTGGCCACTGGAGAAAAGGTCTCCTCGTAGTCTACTCCCTCTTTCTGGGAGAACCCTCTTCATACAAACATTTCCTTATACTTCTCAATATTGTCATCTGCAGTATGTTTGATCTTGTAGATCCAGTTAGAAGTCACTACTAACTTCCCTTTCAGTCTCAGAACTATATCCCATATGTCATTCTCCATGATGGATTGATACTCTTCCAACATGGCATCCTTCCAAACCTCATGGACTACTGCTTCCTCAAAATAGCAAGGATTGAAATCCATGATATTGCTCATAAGATCCACATATGAGCCAAATCTCTGTGGAGGTATTCTCTCCCTGCAGGTGTATGTGGGGGTTGTATGTCCCTCGACATCCTTCAAGGTCTCTCAAATCCATCTAGGTCTTTTGTCCTAGTCACTAGGAGGATCCACTAGATACACAAACTCCTCTTACTCCTCCTCATAATCTGAGGGTTGCTCCTCTGTACTGGATGGAATTGTACTCTCTTCAACCTTCGGGGCCTCTTGTTCATCACTGCCTATTGTGATTGTTAGAATATGAAATATGTGTGCTCGTTTTACCATTGACAATACCCTTGTCACCCAACCATAGGCCGAAGCCACCCTTCGAGCACCTTAACCTTGACAGAGAATCATTCCGGAAGAAAACCCTACGCTATATAGCCAAACAAAGGGTAGTGCACCTTTCCCCAAGGATAGCGCACCAACAAGATTTGATCATATAGTCCAAACCCTAGCCAAGAGATAATCAAATTCAAACGTAATATGCTAGTTGCAGCAGCTACAATGGCAGCTCTCCTCAAACCTGTGCACAAGACTGGGCGCTGCAATTTTGAGACTCCCTGTCAGAATGAGAATTGGCCTCCTGTATTTATACTAGTTCAGTATATATTATTATTTCTGGCCGACTTCTTCTCTTGGAGGCTAATAACCTAATATAAATTATCTTCTTGAGTCGACAAGTCTTCGAGGGTTATTAGCAAACTCATTAGGGTTTTTTCTTGCTTCCTGGAGTACTCTATCCTTGTCAGGTTTACACGTGGAGGTAAACACCTCCCACAGCTACCATAATATCAACACTCCCTCCTAGCTAGGGAGGTATTACAGGTAATGGTCTTGAGCACAAAACATACCATTCACCCGGTAGCATCAACATAGTTATATAGACTAGATAATGACTAGATCATGAGCACCATCATCATCATCATCTACATCATCTCTTGAAACCATACTCTATCTGAGTAAGCATTCATGATGCTCACTCCATAGAGTGATACAAGAGCCATTCTTCTAATCTAGAAGAGTAAATGTTCTGAACCATTTTCTATCTGGAAAATCTTTGTTCATCATTCATCTGGCTAATAATTATTTCCAATAAATTGTTGATAGTCTTCAAGGCAATCAGAACAAAATAGAACACAATTGTGTCTATCCATAGTAGTACATAACTACAATCCAGTGGTACACTACCACACCAAGTAACACACAAGTACTTGATCAGCAACGTATAGTCACGAACAATGGAACACATCCACCACAGTAGTATACATATATTGTCATATAGTCTTCATAACAATCATTTGATACCAACCTGCACACAAACAATGTTATAATATAAACTGAATCATCTGGGCCAATATTTCACTCACATCTATGAGATCTGAAAGAATATATGTCCTCAGAGTAGAACAATGAGATATCTAGACTATTCTTCTCAAGCAAGGAAGAATAATTGTCATGTCTTATGAACCTGGACCATTCCCCACCCTGGGCCATTCTTCCTACACTAATCAAAGTGCACCCTAGAGAGAATGTATAAACCCTAAGGAATGTATGTCCCCGATTGTTGAGCCTGGACCATTCCCCACCCTGGGCCATTCCTCCTACAACAATCAAAGTGCACCCTGGAGAGAATGTATAAACCCTAAGGAATGTCTGTCCCTGATTGTTGATCCTGGACCATTCCCCACCCTGGGCCATTCCTCCTACACTAATCAAAGTGCATCCTGGAGAGAATGTATAAACCCTAAGGAATGACTATCTGGACCATTTCCTCTGTTAACCACAAGAGGAAAATATTGTCATGTATCAACCTCCAAAACGGACCATTCATCATGTTAACCACAATGAGAAATCGTTGTTCGGTGAGGTAGGCCAGTCTTCTTGAGTAACCCTCAAGAAGAGAGACTACCCTAGACCACTCCCCATGTTAAAAACAATGGGATGTCTCTCTCTATGATACATCAGCAATCTAGACCATTTCCCACGTTAACCATAATGGGAAATCATTGTCCGTCAGAAATCTCAATCCACTTTCCGAACAGGAAAGCATTTGTCCAAGATGGACTATTTTTCAATCTTGAAAATGAATGTCCTCAATAATATTTTCAATGCTCCCTTCCAACCTCGGAGTCATCTCTTCCTTTTTCAATAAGGAAGTCGTCTCCAAGAGCTCCATCTTGAGTACGCAAACTCTTTCATCTTGGATAGAAGCTTTACCAAAATGCCTGCTTATCTGCTCATCTGTGGAGATATGTATTGGAGAACCACTTTCTCCTTTCTGGACTTCATCACGGATAATGTAATGCTTTCTTTTAAATGTACTTTAGTTTGGTGATTTTCTATGAAGGCTTCATGTAGCTCTGAACAATAGAGTATATCATTGTTGGAAAGCTGGAACATATCCATGTGGCACTTCTTTTGTCATCATGAGATCGGGTCTACTGAGTAATCATCTTGATGTTATAGGAAATCTTCACCACGCTTCTGTTGTGCACTGGAGGTTCTCCACCAAGTTATCTTCTTCTATCTGCATACAATGGTCTCTTTTTGGTATGCCTCAAAGTCTTGAGATTGCTCTTCATACATTCTTTATTCAATTTCTCTAGAGAACATTCTTTGCATTCATCTGATGTAGAACTCCAACTCATGGATGTTGCGGATGATATAATGACTCATGTAGAAATAAGTCTGGTTTACTGGAACAAGTAATCATCACAGTCTTCTCCCTCCATCTGGGAGAACCTCTAATTTTGGATCTCGCAATGCTTTCATTCATAAGTCTTCCATACACTGTTCTTCATCATGACTTTCAATTCCTCTGCTTGATTGCTTTTATTGACTTTATATCAGGTTGGCATTCTTGTGATTCTTGATACAATGACTAGTTGTTCTGGCTTCTCTTTCTTTCTTGGAATCTTCATGTGTTTCTGTAGTTCTTGGGTCCATGGATTTTCTTATAGATTCCATGCCCTAAAGATCACAGATGTGGATGGACAACAAAGGATACGTTAAGGCTTCTCTTTGAAGAATACGTACTATCTTTCATGGCTACTATCGGGGATATATACTTCATCATCTTCAATGGATCATAGGATTAGCTCCCTCCTAATCCTTGCTTCATGTATGAGTGCATATAATCGGCTCCCACCGTCTAACAAAGTCCACGCTTCCATCTGCATCCTTATTGTCTTCTGCAATATATAATTGGCTCTCTTGTCTAATAGAGTCCATGCTTCTGTCTTGTTGTCTTCTACAAAATGTCATAAATCTTTTTCCAATTTCCTCTCGATTGTTGACTTCTTTCTGTCTTTGCTTCTTCTAAGTCTCTTCATGATTGATTCGGCTTATCTTGCAATAGATTCCACATGATTTGTATTGCATCCTTTCATGTGTATTATCTAATGATATGCATTCTTATCTTGTTGTTCTTCCATAGGTATAATTCTTCTTGGAACACATTATCTTCCAAGAGATAGATATACAAGATATGTATAGAGACGATGTAAACAAGATATGTACAAAGACAATGCAAACAAGATATGTACAAAAAATAAGAAGAGTTTTGTTACCTTTAGAAGAAGAACTCTCTTCCATCATGCTTAGTCTTCTTTGTAGGTTCCTTTTCTTCGGCAATTGATGCTTCGTGTTTCTCCTTCCTTTTCTTTAGCTCGGGACAATGATTCTTGTAGTGACCATACTTTCAAAAGTTGAAGCATTGTACTTCTGAAATGTCTTTCTCTTGATTTGGCTTTCTCCTTGAACCAAACTTCCTTTTGTTCCTGAAGTTCTTGAATCTTGTTGTGAAGGCTTGATCATCGTACTTCTTTTGGGGTTTCTCTTTTGCACTGATACTTGATTCTTATTGAGCACATCAAGTTCAAAGTTCTTCAAATTCCGGATACTCCTTTCTTGTGTTCATGCTTGCGGCAAATGCATCCCACGTTTTGGGAAGACCATTGAGTACTATGTTTACCAACTCCTTCTCTGAGATGATCTTTTCAATAGCTTGTAGTTGATCTCTTAACTGAGAAATTCTCACAAAGTATGATGTTATGTTGTCATCATCATTCATCTTCATGTCACAGAGCTCATTCTTCAGACTCATTGCTTGTCCAATGTTTCTGATTGAGAAGAGGTTTGTTAGGGCATCGTACATCTTCTTTGATGAGTGAAGATGGGAGATGTAGGGTATCAAGTGGTATTTTATGGATTCCACTATGATACTCATAGCATTAATGTCATCATCTTTGAACAAAATAGTTTTTTCTCGATAGGAGCCACATGTCTTGATTTGTCATTGGCTATTTGAGGTAATGTGGCCATCCAAAACATTAATATCCCTTTGAATTATGTTGTGGTTGTTCCTACAATTTCATAATCTATAAGATCACTATCCTCCTATATTAAATGGAAAAGATTAGTCCAATATTGGATCCTTCAAGTTCTCTGGCTAATGCTCAAGTTGACAAAATCTAAAGGTAGATTAAAGGATGATTTTAGCTACAACTTTGCAATTGGTCTTGTTTTCCGTAGTGGATTTGATGTAGCAACAATAGTTTGTTTAAGAGAATCAATATCTATAATTTGGATTTTACATAGTAGTGTTTTCCCAAAAAGAGCCTTATGTCATTATTTATCATTGGTTATTTGATGTAGTTTAGCCATCCAAAACAATAATATCCTTTTGAACTATGCTATGGTTGTGCATAAAATTTCATCACAAGTAAAATAATTATCATCCTATATTAAATGGAAAATATTAGTTCATTCTTGGAGTCTTTAATCTCTCTTGCTAGTTCTTAGGTTATCAAAATGTTAAGGTATATTTAAGGATAATTTAGCTACAACTTTTCAATTGGTATTGTTTCCCCTGGTGGATTTGCAACTTTTATTCTACATAGGTTTGGGAATGGATCCACCTTAGGTTTGATTTAAATTTATGTCTTTGCCTCCTTGCTTCCTTTATTTCATAAGGAGTACTACAAGTTCTATCATTTTTGTCTGAGCAAATTTATCAAACATTTAAATGTTTTTTACAAGGGTATTATACATAGTTTTGAAATCACGGATGAACATGTTCACTGCACTTGTTATTCTACTTGTATCTACTCCAATACTTGTGCATATTGACTCTATCATATTGGCACAACAAATGTATGCATTCTACCCATAAAAAAATAGATCATTTGATCACACAACACAGGCTTATAGATAATGGTCTTGTTCAAATAAATCCTACTCTAGCATAATCGTTTTTATATGTATATCAAGTTTAATAGCTTTTCAAGGAATATTCCCTAAGATTTCTGGGTATTTTTCAAATAACCCACAAATTTTACAATGTTGTTCCTTTTGTGATTTGTTGCTTCCACAATGTTCTTCTATAATTAATTATAGTTGCAAGGACCCCTAGAATGTTTACTTACAATTCGTAAAGTTATATAATCTACCACTACATGTGTGGTCCCTTTTCACACACTATCAATGCAAGTACATAGTTATTTGTTGCAAATATTTACCTAGCCTAACATGGAAGAAAACATTTCCATATCAATGATATTATGTCATAGATCATTATTATGGTTATGCCTAAATACAAAATATTGTTTATATTTGAGAGGTTTGAGGAGTTCACTAAAAACACAGTTAATATTGGATATCATGTATGTTCATTTCATACAAGTGAGGGATAATTCTACAAGTATATATAGAAAGATGCTTTACATTAGATTTTGCAACACAAAAAGTCAATGAATGTGGAATTTCATGGGTGAGTTAATGCCTCTCAAAGAATTTGTTATTCGTGAGTAGGCTCTTTGGAACAATTTCAAACGTCACCTAATGCAATGAGTGCTACATGTGTTGGAATTATTGGTTCAATTTGCACACATGACCACATCCCATTCATATATATCATTATGCATTTTTTATTATGGCTAAGGCCATATTCTTCATTTTGTTTATTGCATTACTAGGTATGGTTAAGGGTGACCTAATCAAACTTGACATATATGATCAATAACCCTCTTGGGGTGTGTTCCCTTTTTTTGTAGGCCCATAACCCCCTCCTCAAGAGATGCCTTCCTTATTGAAGGGACGCCTCACTTGAGTTGTCTATATGCACAACTCAAGCTCTTATTTGTATTATCTCATCTTATGATGTTCTTAATCGCTCCTATAAAGTGTTTTATGCATAAGGATCCCTATATCATTGGTGTTCTATTATGTTTGGAATTTATTTATTGTATATGTACTTGTGCATTTATTATGTAGTGCATTTGTATTTGGCAATATTTCTCTCACTCTAGTGCATTAGGGTCATCTCCCTCTAGGCACTTGTAATTGAGTTACTACGAAAGTTGGGTTTTTCTTGGTTCTATTTGATTCCCTAATTACATTTGTGAATATCAACATGGTATTTGAGAAGGTGTGAACCTTACTCTCTTAATTATTTTTGTTGATTCAAAAATTATTGGCTAGTGGCATCTTTGTTACAATGTGGAACTGGAGTTTTCTTGGATCATCTCTTATAGGGTTTCATTGGGGATTATCAAGACATAAACCCTAATCTATGGTTGTGTCATACGTCTAGGGTGTTCTTTGGCACATTTTACTCTTATTTAAGCCTAACACCTTCATTCATAAGGTTACTTAGGATTTTGTACAATGGATATATAAAGGTGAATTTTTTAAGTATTCATTTTGTAAGGACACTTTATCCTGCGAATATTGATCCTATGGATTGAAAGTGGTTGTTTCCCCCTCTAAATGGGGCCAACCATTATTCTTGGGTGAATCAAATCACTACCATACCTTGAAGCAAAGGTCCATGGATATAATTGGTGAGGCCACTTCCTACTAAAGATAATGACCATTATACCTTATATGTTTGAAAAAGAACGAAGCTCTTGGGTTGATACTCTTTATGTCAAGCCTGTTAAAATATTGTGTAACTACAAAGAATATTCTTATCCCTTTTGTGGATAAAGATAAAATATATTTATTATTGATCAGATCAATCCCCTTTTGTGGATTGATCATATCGAGCATTGTAATTGACCAAATCCCCTTTTGCGGATTGGTCAAACCTTAATTGTAATAGGCTAAATGAAAAGTCGGCCCCAGAATATATTAAAGTGGTCATAACCACCCAAAATGAGAAATCGACCCAGCCAGAATATATTAAAGTGGTTATAACCACCGAGAATGAGAAGTCGACCCAGCCAGTGAAAAGACACCCTAGTTCACACATGCCAGATTGTATAAATAAGAGAGGTCAGCGCCTCATTTGAACACACACTCAACTCACTCATCTAGTGCACAAGTATTGAAGGAAGTTGCAGTTACTGGTTGCCAGAAGAAGGAAGAGAGAGAGAGACACATCCTTGGGAGAGGAATTTATGTGTTGTTTGGTTCATTGTCTTGGAATTGTATTGGCTATCTATATTAAGGAAGTTTTGTTGGGTTTTCTTCCCCTTGAGGGTTTCCCAGGATAAATGTTTGTGTACTCTTGTGATTGTGTTTCTCTCAGTGATCATATTTATGTTATTTTTATCTAGTAAATTGAAAGCCACCTAATAATAGCAGAAACTTTAACATGGTATCAGAGCTAAGACAAAAAGAGCATCTTTCATAGGAAAAAGAAAAACGTCATTGTTGTCGTACATGCAAATTAGCGATTTTTATTGAAGAATAATTTCAGCCCCAAATCCATCTAGAAAAGTGCACCCTACCTCAAGGAACATTTTGGCATCCTCAACGCACTTTTTCAATGGCTAGATCTCCCGGAAAGTGAAACCCTAGTTTTCACAAAGTACCAGTGTACCAAAAGTACCAGAAAACCAGAAGCACCAATCCAGAAATCCGCAGATCAAGTTTGGAGGGGTAAAAGTTGGATTTTCTGAAATCTAAACACACCAAGCTACTCGCCTCAGTCCAACGCATCTTTTGGTGAGTTCAGTTTTTAGATCCAAGTAAAAAAAAATTATTATTATTTCTATAGCCCGGAGGGCTAGGGTTTCTTCTACAAGAAAGAATGGCTACCAGTATGAGGGTAGAAGACATGTTGGAAGGATATGGAAACTTCAGATCTTGGAAGCATAGGTTGCAGATGATTCTAGACGAGAATGATCTCCTAGAACATCTTATAGTGGGTGTAACAGAACTAGAGGAAGAAGAGCAAAAGACCAAGCATAAGAAGAATGAAAAGAAAGGAAAGAGAATTGTGTCAAATTCAATAAAATATCACTTGATCCCTCATATATCCGAACTACAAAAAGCAAGGCAAATGTATGAAGCACTCAACAAGTTATATGAAAGCAAAGACATTAGTCGGAACCTTGCCTTAAGAAACCATCTTCGTAATATGAATATGGAAAACTCAGCATCTATCACATCCTATCTTATGAGAGTTTCTCAGATTAGAGATCAGCTTGCAGTTATTGGAGATGTCATTAGTGACAAAGATCTTGTAACCACAACCCTAAATGGGTTTCCAACATTTTGGGTTCCTTTTGTACAAGGAGTGTGTGCAAGAAACAAGTTACCCAAGTTTGATAAGTTATGGGCATATTGCACACACGAAGAATCTAGACTTGCAGACAAACATAAAAGATTAATTGTTAACGAAGAGGAAGCTCTTACAATTCAAAAGAACAAAAGAAGTTCCTTCGGGAGGAACAATAAAGAAGATAACTCTGTAAGAGTTCTAGATAAGAAGAGAGATGTTTCAAAGATCAGATGCTACAACTGTCAAAAGTTGGGACACTTTTCTTATGACTGTCCTAGAGGAAAAGGGAAAAGAAAGCATCAAGTACATGTGGCAGAGGAAGAGGAATCTCCTCCCTCAAAGAAAGTTTTAGCAGAAATTAAGGATTATGTACTTTAAGTTGAAGACAGTTGATCTGAAGAAAGATAGCAAATGGTGGAGTCTGTGGTGCCTCCCCACACAAAAACAAAAGATAAGTATTCATGTTTATTTTTTAGTATCTTGTTTACTTTAATACTTTATCATTACAAGTTAGATTTTTGTGAGAATGTTAATTAACCTCGTTTTATTTCAGTGTCTATGCAAACTTATGAAGGAAGTATCAAAGAAGAGGATGAAGAAAGAGATAGCATATTTATTTCATGTATGATCACTCATGAGAGTGACAAAGAAAGCATATTGTAAGTAAGTTTACAAGTCTCAGAAGAAAGAACTTATACCGTGAATTGCAAAAGTTAGACAACACGACAAGGACGTATGATATGGTGACAGTCAGTGAAGACCAGACAATATCTGATATTCATATAGGAGTAGGAGGCTCCTAAAGATGCAGAATAGAAATGTTCAAGATGAAGAAAAAGATGGATACTCGGATATAGTGGATGAGATGCAGGTAACTACAGGTTGCTCCAGTACCGTTCTTATAGATGCAGAGGGAGCAGGTTGATCCAATATGAAGACAGAAAGAAAGAAATATTCGAACTCAAGAAGGCACCCAAGATATTATAGAAGAAAACTTCAAGGATGATGATTAGAAGCTATTAGCTTGGTGCAAGAGGGAGCCATGTCTCTGAGTTCGAAATGGAGGATCGTGATTTGATGCAGTTAGGAAAGCAAATGGATGGTGCCCAGATATTTTGATCAAGATGAAAGTTATCTAGTAGATGGATGGTTCCCAACAGATGGGTAGCATGGTATTATACCATTGAAATATTTTGGACCACAAGAGATTTTTTTTGGATCCCATAGCTAGACCTTCGTAGAGAAGGAATGAGAAATCCCACAGGTAGACCTTCGTAGAGAAGGATAAAGAGAAGAGACCTTCGTAGTGAAGGAAGAGACCTTCATAGAGAAGGGGAATGATAAATTTGCCAAGGTTGGCCTCTGTCCAAGTGTTGAGTTTTGGATACTCTAGGGACATGCTAGAATACCCTCGTAGAGAGGGGTGTGACCACCCTCGTAGAGAGGAATGTGAATGTTTCTCCAAGGGGTAGCGGGTAGATACTCTCCTCTGGACAAGGATTGAGTAGTGTGGAACACAAACCTTGACTATGTGGAATGGTTAGTTGTCTCTTGAGGTTTGTGTCGTGATCCTACGTGGATCATGGAAAGGGAGTCTAGTCTTGCCCAGGCTAGCATCTTAGCTTCTCTAGTTCATGTGGGATGACTAGAAGTGAAGCTATGGTAGTAGTCCTCCCTAGTGGATGGGTGAGATAGATGACTACAAGAGAAGGGAGAACATAAAAGGAATGGCAAAACTCATAGAATATCTTCTGTGTGAAGATAAGACATCTTATGTGTGAAGATAAGATATCTTCTGTGTGAAGATAAGAAAGAAGTAACTTCTGCGTGAAGACAAAAGAAAGAAAGAGTATCTTCTGCGCGAAGATAAAGAGAACAAAACTTCCGATGATTTATAGATATGCCAGCCAGTGATCATAATGCCAGATGACCAAGTGGATTATATTGATGCCTCCTGTTATCCAGTTGATGATGTTTCCCAGTTGATGATGTTATCCAGTGGATGTTACTGCCGAATTGATGTTGACATCCGGTTACCTGTCAAAAGATAAAGAATATCCTTCTTGTTAAGAGGGAGTGTTAAAATATTGTGTAACTGCAAAGAATATTCTTATCCACTTTTGTGGATAAAGATAAAATATATTTATTATTGATTAGATCAATCCCCTTTTGTGGATTGATCATGTCGGGCATTGTAATTGACCAAATCCCCTTTTGCTGATTGGTCAAACCCTAATTGTAATAGGCTAAATGAAAAGTCGGCCCCATAATATATTAAAGTGGTTATAACCACCCAGAATGAGAAGTCGACCCAGCCAGAATATATTGAAGTGGTTATAACCACCGAGAATGAGAAGTCAGCCCAACCAGTGAAAAGACACCCCAGTTCACACATGCCAGATTGTATAAATAAGAGAGGTCAGCGCCTCATTTGAACACACACTCAGCTCACTCATTTAGTGCACAAGTATTGAAGGAAGCTACAGTTATCCATTGCCAGAAGAAAGAAGAGAGAGAGATACGCATCCTTGGGAGAGGAATTTCTGTGTTGTTTGGTTCATTATCTTGGCATTGTATTGGCTATCTATATTAAGGAAGTTTTGTTGGGTTTTCTTCCCCTTGAGGGTTTCCCAGGATAAATGCTTGTGTACTCTTGTGATTGTGTTTCTCTCAATGATCCTATTTATGCTATTTTTATCTAGTAAATTGAAAGTCACCTAATAATAGAAGAAACTTTAACAAAGCCTAATCTCATTTATCATACCAAGGATAAAAAAGGTGCTTAATAAATCAAGCATAACTTCAAAAATCTATTTCAAATGGTGGAAATAAGGACAACCAACTTGAAATTGAACTCTCCAACCTCAACATGGGTCACTTTGACACACATTAGGATAAATTTGGGGTCTAAAATGGACCTCTTAAGAAAATTTCCTTAGGTTTCAACTAATAGGATTTAAAATTATGATGTCAACCCATGGGTGAATAGTGTTTGACAGAAATAAAGAAAACTACTTGTTTTGTGTATTTTCAATTTATCTCCTTATATGTTTACCAAAAATTATTGTGTAAATACTTGTTGGATGTGGAATCAGATTCTGCATTGAACAAGTACCTAATATAGATAAATTTAATAAACCTACCATGAAATAAATTGAAAATACTTGACAAAAAATGTTTCTAGCCTATGGGTAAATAGTATTAGAGGGAAAGAAAGAAAACTAATTTTTTGACGTATTTTTAATTTATCTACTCATGTGTTTACACTTGATACTTTTATTAAACACATCAAGAGATAAAATTAAAGATACGTGAAAACAAAAACAAAAAACAATTTTCTTTCTTTCCCTCCATAAATTATAACTCTTATTTTATTATTTTTCTTTAAAGGACCATTTTAGACCCCAAATTTTCCTTATAGTTGAGGAGGATATTGCAAGGTTTAAAACCCTGAATGATGACAATATTCAAGCAAGAAGAAAAGGAAAATCAAATCCAGAACTTGTAAGTATTGTTCTAACTAATCTCTTTTCAACATTCAAACTTTTTCTCTTATATTCTACAGAGTTCCTTTATTTTTCAAAGATCTTGTAACTCCTACTTTTGAGGAGGTTTTTTCTAATCTTATTTAGCATCAAGTTGTTGACAACGTGTAAATATGTCTTCCTATTATTGGTTCCATAATACACTTATCATTTAATTTGTCAACCCAGAATTCAATTTATTCTTGTGAGGATCTCGGTGCAGTATACATAGAAGGACATTTACCACTATTGTGCAATTTAATCTAAAAATCAGCTAAGAACTATCACAACCATGAACTTAAATGGAATCACGGTGTTCTTGACCCCCAACCCAGCTGGTGGCACCTCGGGTAGTTAGATCACAGAGACTATGTTTGTGCTCCTTCTACTTAGCTCTGTTCACCAGCTGGGGTCAAGAATGACATGGTTTCATAGCATTCATAAAGAAAATAGCAAAAATAATATAATTGTAATTTCTTCACACACTACAAAATGAAAGTAAAATCTACACCTTACTTCTATTGTTAAAGATAGAAATTTATTCTAATTTTGCAGCACTTTGATTCTGTAGCGTCAACATTTAGTAGCATGACCTACAGGTAATCAAAGTGGAATGAACAACTACAATAAAATGCAGTAAATTCTAAATATGCACAATTAGATAGCCTAAATATCAGCAAAAATAAATCAAGAATTCATAAATCATCATCTACTAGAAAAAAACATGTGTACAGGAAAAAGAGAAAATGAGTACAACGCTTCACCTTGAGTGGGCCCAGCTCAACGTTTGGCATGTTCTTGAGCTTACTGGTTCACCAAGACAAAATCACAGCGAAATTCCACAAATAACCAACAGAAAAATATATATATTAAGTCTGAAATAATATATTTTACAAAGAAGTGTTCTCATATACGCCTAGGATCTCTAACATCTACGCTATCATGAGATATACACATATATATAAGAAGAGGGGGCATGCATGCTCCAGGAATGGAGCGACCAGCCCCTAAAATGAAGCTAGAGTCCTCAAAATAGAAAATGAAATAGAATGATGCTCAGTCCCTTTGATTTTCCAATGTACAATGATCAGAACATTTAGCCAATAAGAGTGCAGATACTTCGTATGCTCGTGGGATTCCTCTAACCAGTTTAGTTAATCCATTAAATGAGAAGCTACATCCTGTTGATCGCACATGCAAACATTCCCTCCTCCTGCCTTCATGCTAGAATATTTTTCATGTTGAGGGTAGACTCTTTGTGTCTCCAAAATACTCTTTATAAAGTGGTTTGAAGGTATATTGTTGACTTGGAAATGTTAACATCATTTTTTTATAAACTTGGTCAATTGATTTATTATGAGCACATGTGTATTAATAATTCAAAGAAAACTTTAAGACATGCTTTTACTTAACTATAAAAAGAAAATAAGAAAATTAAATAGCAAATATGTATATTGTTGGAGATATTACACACTCACCAAGGTAATTATTTTACTAAGGTTGATAGTTCAATGTTGAGAACACTTCCTTAGATGATAATATTATCTCTAGAGAATATTCCCCTACAAAATAGGGCACTCCTCTTCAGTTCAAATTCAATTACACTTAGTTAGACTAGTGGAAGTCACTCATGCATGGAAACCATGATTTTATCACCAGTAGTTGCATGTGTTTCTCTCACTTCCACACGTGTGACTTAGTTAATCGATAATTGCATGGATCGGTTAACTAGGACTAGGTGGCAGATTACTTCAGTTTCTGTCAGTGAGTCTATAGATATCTCTAGATCACTAGTATGGTGACTTTACTTAGCCATGTAGAGTATATCATGTGTAATTAATCATTCTCTCATTAGTGAAAACAAATCTATTGATTATTTTCTCTCATCTCTTCTCTCCTTCTCTCAATTTGCAAGATTTGTACGAATTATTGTTAGCTAGATTCTCTGTGCAGGTTTCGCCACAATTCCTCATGGTATCAGAGCCCACAAGTTTCTAGGAGAAAGGCGCACATGCATCTTGTTTGTAGGTCCAGGGCCATCGCTTCAAGTCTTTCCTTTCTCACCTTCAGAAAATTGAAGAGCTTTCAAGATTTATAGTAGGCACTAAAGACCTTTTTATGATAATATCGTATCTCCTCATAGTGCACATTTTCCATTGTGCTTTGCATTTTGGTCCTCTTCTTCGCGATAAGAGTGGACTACTAATTTGGAGCTACTCGACACATGACCAAACATGAACACCTTTCTCTCTAATCATAAACAACAACACAATGGAGAGAAAGTGGTTATTGCTGACAATTTAACCATATAGGTTGCAAGTTGTGGTGATGTCATCATTAATACAACTAAGTTTGGAGATGTTCTTCATGTTCTAAGTGTTGGACCAAATCTTCCTTATATTTATTGCATTACACACACCAATAAAAAAGTGTTCTCATCGAATTTACGGACATGATCGATGGCTTCAAGGTGGTTTCCTCGGGGTATTGTGACAAATATGACCACATGTAAAAGTTTGGATAGACTCCATCAAAAATAAAGGGATTTGTTCTTCTGGTAGCCAATGCCAATGACACCCTCATGTTATAGCATCAACTCTTGATCACATCAATTATGGATCTTTACAACATATGAATCTACTAGATAGGGTCGATGTCCTTCCATAGATTGAACCACTTAATGGTGTCTATGAGGGTGTGTAATGGGGAATCATTAGCAGTCCTTTCCTAAGGACAAAGCGAAGCAAGCTTCTCATCCTCTTGCACTGGTTCATAGTGGTATATGTGGACCTATGGCTACCTCTTCTATATGGGGAGCTAAGTACTTACTCACCTTCAATGGTGATTTTTCCCACTTTCTTTGGGTATACACTATTAAATCTAAGCATGAAGGGTTTGGAAAGTTCCAAGAATTCAAATCTCTCGTGGAAAATCAAAGCAACAGGAAGAACAAATGTCTCAAAATTGGTGGCAAAGGTGAACATATTATCAATCATTTGCAACGATTTCATGTATCTCAAGGCATCTCTTGGCAAAGAAGCATTCCTTACACTACGCGGTAAAATGGAGTAGCAAAACGAAAGAATAGGGCTATCACGGAGGTGGCTCATTGCAAGCTTAACTCCAAGAAAATGAAGTTGACATTCTAGGAAGAGACAGTTGTTTGCAAAACCCATATCATCAATAGAACACCTTGTTGAATTTTAAGATGCTTAGCTCATGCACATGTAGTTTAGTTCATTTAGCATGTACTTGAACCATAAACAATGCAGCAATACCATACACAAGTGTTGCAATAACCAAGATCACAAGAAGAATAACCATGCACAAGAACACAAGAAGTATCTTGGGAAAATCCTTCTCAAACAAGGGAAAAACCCAGTAATCTTTTGCTATATTCTCAAAAGAAGATCCCCCACACCATAGACCTAGCACACAAAAGGGTGCTTACCAAAACCTAGAACCTAGCACCCAAGAGAGGCGCACACTTCAGCCGTACATGCACTTGCTGAAATTCTGAGATGATAAGTGAGAGTGTGTAATCCGCAATGGGGATTCACCTTTATTTATACAACAACTGACACAGCGAAAGGTGTCTATTGGCACAATAGGGCCAACCTCAATAACTCAATAATATAATTAATCATTACACAATATTAATTATCTTACATATGGTGGGGTCGACTTGTACCCTTTACATCACAAATTAGGGTTACAAGTAAATCTTACTCTCAAACAATATAGCAAGGATCTCACACGTCCACTAGTGCTCAGCCACTAGGGACACGTCCACATGTGCTCAGCCACATGGACGGCATACTCAACAGATCACTCAACTGAGTCCACGGGAGTACCATCTAGAGTACCATCTCAAGCCGACTCAACTAAGTCCATAGGAGTACAAGGCAGGAGACCATCTCAAGCTGACTCAACTCAGTCCAAAGGAGTACAAAGCAGGAGACCATCTCAAGTCATATCAACTCAGTCCAGAGGAGTAGACAAGAGACCACATGTCATCACAACTCAGTCCAGATTCTAATGCACACCCATCACATGGGTACACCCAACACTTGGGCTTCCTCACACAGATGTCTCAACTTACTCCAGAGGAGAATGATCTGGAGGATGTCTCATGAAGCTGCAATCAACAACACTCCCTCTCATCTAGGGAGGCATTTTCCATCGGGCCAAGTCTCTCACAGAACTACTCGAACTTCGTCCTGGCAAGCAGTTTGGTGAAGACATCTGCAACCTGCTCATGTGTAGAAAGGTATTGCACGTATACTTCTTTCCTCTGCACCATATCTCTAATATAATGGTATTTGATCTCAATGTGTTTCGATTTATCGTGAAACACAGGATTCTCTGAGAGCTTCACAGAGTTTTGGTTATCGCAATGGATAATGGTGGAATCCATCTCATAACCAAATAAATCTGCAAGGAGTTTACGAAGCCAAACTGCTTCATACACTGCCACACATAACTCTATGTACTCTGCTTCTGCGGTACTCAAAGCCACAGAGGTTTGTTTCCTACTGGACCAGGAAACCATGGTAGATCCCAAAGTAAAACAACAATTGACTGTGCTCTTCCGATCCACTGCGCTCCCTACCCAGTCTACATCAGCATATCCCTGCAATCTCATGTCCACACCGAAGGCATATCTTAGGCCATATCCAACTGTGCCTTGTAGATATCTCAATACATGCTTCACTCCTATCTAGTGAGTTTGTCTCGGTTGACTCATAAATTGACCGAGTATGTTCACTCCATAGCATATATTAGGTCTGGTGTTAACCAGATACATCAATGATCCGATCAATTGTCGGTAAAGATGTGGATCAATCTCGCCTGAATCAATAGAAGCCTCGTTCATTTTCTTCAGATCCATCACCATCGGTGTAGCCATGGATTTGCAGTCTGTCATACCGAATTTCTTCAATATCTCCACTGTATATTTTCCTTGACTCAAGAAAATCTCATTAGCCCTATGTCATACTTCTAGTCCCAAGAAGTAGTGAATCATACCCAGATCCTTCATCTCGAATTCATAAGTCAATGCACGCTTGCATTCAACAATAAGACTTTCTGAACCGGTGAGGAATAAATCATCAACATACAGGACCAAAATCAGGCACTCGTCACCAACAATATGATAATATAGGTTTGGATCAGCAACACTCTTGTTGAAGCCCAAACTCATCAAAAATCCATCCATCTTCTCGTACCAAGCACGAGGTGCCTATTTTAGTCCATACAGGGCTTTCTTCAACCTGCACACATGAGACTTCTGCTCATGTATCACAAATCCATCTAGTTGCTTGATGTAAACTTCTTCCTCAATCTCACCATTGAGAAAGGTTGTCTTTACATCCATCTGATGTAGTCTCCAACCCATGGATGTTGCTAGGGAAATGATCGTACGGATGGAAGTGTATCGGGCTACAGGAGAAAATGTCTCCTCATAATCAATTCCCTCCACCTGAGAGAATCCTCTGGCCACAAATCTTGCTTTGCACTTTTCGACACTTCCATCAACTGCATGCTTGATTTTATAGATCCACTTGGAAGTCACCACAGACTTCCCTTATGGTTTGATCTTATAGATCCACTTGGAAGTCACCACAGACTTCCCTTATGGTCTCGAAACAATATCCCACACATCATTCTTCATGATGGACTGATACTCTTCTATCATGGTATCTTGTCAAGCCTGCTAACCTGTTGCTTCTCCATGACAAGAAGGCTCAGTATCAATGATCTGGCTCATGGCTGAAACATAACTCGAAAATATCCATGGTCTCTCGCTCTCTCGAAATGTGTCTCGAGGAGTTGCATGTCCCTTTGCCTCCTACAGAGTTTGTTGAGACGAGATAGGCCTTTTATGGCCTACTGCAATGTCTCTGGGAACATCAACTGGAGCTACGGGATCAACTAGATCAATTGGATCAATTACTGTCTCCCTCTGAACTGTTGAAGGGGCAGAAAGTATTGTCTCGTTGTCATTCTCCATCTGAGATTCTTTGGATCTTCGAAAGGCTATCTCTTCCTCAAAGATGACATCTCTGCTCACCTCAATCTGTCTCTGACCAGGGATGTAGATCCAGTATGCCTTTGAAGATTCACTGTACCCCACAAATGTACCCTTTCTTCCTGAAGGGTCTAGCTTGGTCCTCTTCTCCTTGGGTACATGAAAGTATACTGGACACCCAAATATCCTTAAGTGTCCAACCTTAGGCTTCACTCTGGTGAAAGCTTCTTCGGGAGTCATGTTCTTCAAAATCTGATGAGGACTCTTGTTCTGAACATACATTGTTGTCATGGATTCTTTTGCCCGCAGAATCATAGGTAGATTTTGATCATGTATCATCGCTTTGGTTGCCTCAATAATGATTATGTTCTTCCTCTCTGCAACCCCATTCTACTGAGGGTTATAAGGAACAATGTACTCCCTCTTGATCCCTGCTTCAATACAGAAATCATTGAAATCCCTGGAGGTGTACTCTCCTCCATTATCTGATCTCAACACCTTGATCCTCCTCACGATCAGGTTCTCAACCTGAGCTTTAAATTCTTGAAATCTCGCAAGGACTCCATCTTTTGTCTTCAAGAAATAAATCCACATCTTCCTAGAGTGATCATTGATGAAGAGCACATAGTACAAATATTCGTTCAAGGAAGCAACAATCATGGGTGCACACACATCTAAATGTATCAAGTCCAAGATCCCCTTGGATTTATTGTAATTGCTCAAGGACCCCTTGACATTCTTTCCAAGAGCACAACCTCTACAAACACCATCATGTTGAACATGTATCTCTGGAAGGCCTGTTCCCATCTTCCCCAGAGCGAGAAGGGCTCTATAATGGATATGTGCAGGTCTCCTATGCGATAGCTCGCTCAAGTTGATTGTATCATGCAATAGGGCTTGAACTAGTTGTACAGTCAATCTGTACAAGTTGTTTTCTTGAACACCAATTACTCGGGAAGAATTCATATGTGAGTTATTGTTGTTGAAATATTGTGTAACTGCAAAGAATATTCTTATCCCGTTTTGTGGATAAAGCAAAAGATAAAATATATATATTGACAAGTTGGCCCTATTGTGCCTAGACAAGACAAATGTAAATTAGAAAGGTAAAGTGGATAGGTCAACCCTGACCTAATTATTGAGGGGGGCACAACTTGTATTTATAAGAGGCCTAGCACCTCATTTGCACACACACTCATCAAGCTCTCAAGTACGCAAGTCTGAGAGTGACGCAACTACAAGGAGAAGTGATGCAACTACAAGGAAGAATATCTCAGTAAGGTGAAGGTTATCTTGGTGAAGGACTATCTTGGTCTAAGTGGTCCAAGAAGTTGATTAAAGTTTCTTGTCTTTGAATGCTTTGTTGAAACTTCTTCTATTTCTTATGTTGCTTTTCTTTGTATGAAAGGCAAGAGCATCATTTTCATCATGAGGGGAGTCTTGCACTCCTCTGACTATAAGTACGGTTTCTTCCTGGGTGCAGTCTGTCCATAGACGATCAAATCCAGGTAGATCTGCTCTATCAATGATACTTTGAAGAAGTGGTTCCCAATGTCTTGGAAGAGCAATGAGAGTAGTCAAGACAAGCTCTCTGTCTGATATGGTTTCTCCAATGGCACCTAGCTGATCTCTGATCTCTGAAATCTTCATGAAGAAGGTAGCAACGGTGTTAGCTTTTGTCATCTTGATATGTTGAAGTCGGCTCTTCCATGTAAGAGCTCTGAGGGTGTTGTTACTCTCAAACATATTCTTTAATGCATCATACATCTCATAAGTTGTCTTTAGGTTAGCAATACGAGGTAGTAGATGATCGCTTACTGAACAGATGATTATCTTCCTTTCTTTGATGTCATCTACCTTCCAATCTTCCTTCTCTTCATCGATAGTTGTTTCTGGTAGAGTCTTTTGTATCAAACTCAATAGGTCATCCTCTTCCAGGGTAATATGTAGTCTTGATTTCCAGGAACTAAAGTTGCTTGATCCATCAAGCTTATCTTCCACCAAAGTTTTTTTCCTCATGGTTTGAAGATTATTCCACAAACCCTAACAGCTAGGCTAGAAAACCTAACTGCTAGGCTAGGCTAGCATCTTTAGGTTTCATTGGACTTATGACTGCCAACAATAAGCCTTGAAAGTTATGACACTAGTAATCTTGAAAAATCCTTCAATGGGCACAAGGGCAGACCTAGGGTTCAACGCTCAAGAGCGCACCAACAAAACCCTAACTACCAGCCCTTTCGACAACACCTGCGAAGCAGATGAAGTCTCATCCAAGGTAGAGGCAGGGGTGGTTGCAAGACTCAGGTGTCTGCAACCTTAGCTGGGACACAGATCTGCGATTATATAGCTTACTAGAGCACCTAGCACCATTAGTTCCTCAAGATACATTCAATAACCACTTCGCTTATAAGACAGAGCTTTGCAACATCCACACTAATCCAAGCACTTAGCAACAGTAAAATAGATCAAATCCTAGTAGATCAGCACTAAGCATCCTCATACATATCAGATCTAACATTCATACACATCTAATAGCACAAAGCATAAGTAGATCTACCTAAATATATCAAAGCACTTAGCAGAAGGAGAAATAAACACATTGAACCAAAACACAAAGCATCACACACAGATTTACGTGGTTCACCCCCACCCTGGGGCTACGTCCACCAACTCTTCTTCTTTATTATCTCAGTCAAGCAGTTACAGCACAGAGCCTCAACAATCCTTACTCCGCACAGGACAGAAGATCTGCGCAGCTCGCTAGATCCTTCTTCCTTGCGCTTCAGCACAAAGCCTTTCACAACCTCCTACAACCACTTGCACTTAGCTCTGCAAGCCTCTTACAATCACGCACAGAGCATTTACAATCCACATCCGATCACACAGATCTAATTACTAGCACTAAGCCATCGGGCATCCTTACATTTTCTAAGTATCTATTTATATATTACAAAAGTGGGCCTAAGTGTGGGTAAACCCACGAGCCAACATCCCTTTCCCATTATATTAACCCAAAACCCTAAAAGAGGCCCAAAGTGGACCGAGATCCCGCGATCTTTGCTTCGCCTGGTGCTCCATCTTTGACAGGGTGTCGAAGTCCAAAAAGGTCAATTATGACCAAGTGTTCCTCAAAACTTGGTCAAGGGCCAACAGGCCCCCAACACTCACCTGTGACTCATCCCGAGTCACTCAGGTCTGACCAATTCTGCTTCGAATTCCTTGAGCTTAGCTCAAGCTGCTTCAACCTGTCGCCTTGCTACTGCCTCTTGCTCGACGAACTCCTGGATGAGTGCCTCGTTCACCGGCCCTTCTAGGCGTTGTTCTATTATGTTCACAACCTGTTCAAGTTCTACTCCTTGGCTTTCAACTTCAATGAACAGTTGGCATGCCTTTTCTTGCACTAGTTGAAGTCGTTGAGAGACTTCCATTACTTTAATCTGAAGCATGTGAATCTATTGTTGGGTTGTGCGTTGCTCTAGAAACCTCTTCATTCTCTCTACGGGTGATAGGGCCTTCAGTTGTACCTGTAGCTTTTCAGCGTCGTACTTCGCCTCTTGGAGCTGTGACTCCAATTGATGCAATTCTGGGTTCTCGGTTAGGTTCTCGTAGATCTGCGCACTTATGCTACTTAACTGTTTGCATTCCTCAGAGAGTGCTTTAATCCTTTCTACGGTGCTCCGGGCAGTTATTTCTCGTAGGTCGCGCACTTCTTGTGGGGTATGTGGTATGGTCTGAAACTCTAAGTCCACGACTCTTTGTTGAAGTTGTTGAATAACTTCAGCAAGCTTCATCACTTTGCGTTCTATGGGGTCCTCTGCCTTCTGTTCTAAGCCGGTCACAGAGCGAAATGTTCTGTGGACTGTTTCTTCAATCCCAATCTGCTTCGCGAGCAGCTGCTCTTTCTCTTTTTCGATCTTCGCTCTGTCTTCTTCAACTTTCGCTTGGAGAGTGTCCTTCTCTTGTTGCGCGGTTCGGCGTTGCTCGATGATTTCCTCCTATGCTTGCTTTAAGGCCTAGGTGGCCTGCGCTATTTCTTCCTGTGCTTTCCGAAGGCGTACTTTGACTGTGTCAACAATCTTGCGGAGTTGAACCGGTGCATTTCCTTCTTCTGTTGTTCCTTCTGGCAGGGGCGCAGAGGAGACTGCGCGGCTAGACTGGAGAGCTTGTTGTACTCCTTGGAGCTCGATCTCGACTCTGTGGTACATTGTGTCTTGTTTAGCTTCCTGCTTTTCTGTTATCTCTTCTATGGCTTCGTTCATAGCTGCGATGAGAAAACTGAAGTCATCTGGAGTGAGTGTGGTCTTCAACTTAGTCACTGATGATGTTGCTTTCTTTCGAGAGGAAGGTTCTGGAGGCGAACCCTTCCTTTTCTTTATGGTTTCTACTTCGTCTTCTGGCCTCTGTTCGACTTCCTCTAAGTCTTCGCCATTACCTCCTTGCTCTGGTGTAACGGATGCGGTTCTTACAGATCTGTTGTCTACATCCTAGATATCCTCGTCCTTCTTTGTCTGCTTTGTTTTCTTTGTCTTACTGGGTCCAAGTGTATTCTGCGCAGCTTCTGGGCTGTCAATGTCGGACACTTCTGCGAGGTCGGCTGGAATAAGAACGTCCACCGACCATTCCTTGGTGATTTCCTCCAGGTCTTCTTCTGTCAGCTTATAATACGACTGAAGTTGTTCCTTGCTCTCATCAACATGTGCTATAAGATAGATAAAATGGCGGTCTGAACTGAACTTTATCAAAGGTCGAAACCTGTGTAAAGTATTCGGGGTCACACGCGGCTCGGACTGGATGGCGAGCTTCAACTGGGTGTAGTAGGTGTGAAATACGGCATTGAATTGCCACTGCTTGTTCATGTCGTTCGAGTACCACAGGGTACTAAACTTCGCGGCCAGTGGTTCAAAGGGGTAAATGTCGGGGAAGGTTGCACCTTCCTGTAGCTCCCATGCAACAAAAGCTATAAGTATCAAAAGCCAGCTAAAATGAAATTCATGCCCCTGATCCTAGGCTTCTCTGCAATCAATCTCTAGTTGATTCACCAGGTACTTCGCCCAGTTCATCTGTAGTCCCTCTGCGCACTTTCCTGCGAGGTCGACTATAAAGCCGGATACTTGCGTGGGTCGATTCTTGCGTACCAACTTCCCTGTGATCAGTTGACAGGCGAAGCGCACTGCGCCACTTTCAATGGAATTTACCTTGTAGCCTCGCACTCCTTTCTCAACATCACCATAGGATTCTTTGATTTTCTTAGCAAGAGCACGGTCCGCGGTCTTTCCAGGATAGTACTCGTGGGGATCAGGGCCCTGCATGATAAGCCCGGTGATCCGGTTGATCAGTGCTAGATCAATTGTTATACAATGGTTCAGCCATAAGTATCCTCCATGGTAACTTGCCAGTAGCAACTTCACACAAACATTCACCTCCTCGTGTTTGCCGAAGTGCGGTATCTTCATAACGTTGAGCAAAGTGGACTGTGCGAGGTTCATCATCCATTGTTGAGGGACGATCTTCGAATTCTTGCCCTTGGATCTGGTTAGGTACTTGTACGGGGCAAGTGTGTTGTAGAATTTTCGATCCCCCAAGTTGAAGTCACTAAACTTCAACGCTGCGATCTTGTCGTGATCGGCGCGGACTACGCGTACCCCTTTCGACAGGTACGCAATGACTAGAGTGTACTCAAAGTCTCTAGGCACACTATCTCTGTTGATCGCACCGCTCAGAAGTGGTATGTAAGCAGGTAGGATGGATGGGACCAACTTCGCGTTACCCATATCGTCTTTATGTTTGGTTCTTCTTTTTGCGCCGGCTCGGGATGTTCCTGCTCGAGCAGTTAACAGGGAGGCTTGCACTCCTCTCATCGATGATGCCTGTAACCCTGTAGACAATCCTTGTTCCGACATGACTCTTTCGGCTCTGAGGCTAGCAAGTACCTCTCTTACAGATTCTTCAATTGCGCTAAATTCGTCGGACATATACGCTCAGGATCAATAGCTCAGGTTCTCACAGTAACATAGGCACTGTAATAAGGTAGAGAATAAGGGAGAAGTAATCACTGTTCAGAATTCAGGTAATCTACAGGCTCAAATTCATGATTTAGCAAAAGTGTCTTACGTGCATGGCGCGATGGATTAAGTAAGTAACTCTGTAACGGATCGTTTGAAACGGATATGGGGCTTCCTTAACTCGGGTTCTATCTGTTATGGCGTGGTCTAACAGTCTAGTGATGAGCTATCAATGCTTTTCGATCTGTTCGGAGCAACAGTCGAATGGACATATCGACCTCCAACGGCTATATTGCTTCGCCATGGCGAAGTGACCCATGTTGTTGTTATGTTATCCCGACGAAGCTCGAATTTTGCAAAGTTTCTTTCGGAGAGGTTCCCTCTGGGACCCTCTGTATCCTATCGATCTAAGCTCTCTTTTTACTTAGCTTTCTAGTCTTTTTCCCTGTAAGCTTCGTCTCGGTAGTTCTTTTCTCGTTTTGGTTCTTATTTTCCTTGGGTATAGTCACTTCGCGCTGCTAAGGTTCTTTCCCAAGACTCATGAGAACTACTTCGTTTGTATCTAGTACAGATACTCCAATCTTCTATGAGTCCCCTAACTCCTTGATAACTGGGCTTCTAGTGTTAATTAGCTTTGATTTATTCTCCTGTTCCTCAATCAACTGTGCGATCCTTCTGGTCATGAAATCTTTTAGCTCTTGTCTCCGTTGTTGTAATACCTTTTCTTCTTCCTTCCTTCTGGCTTGATCTTTCTCAATCCAAGGTTTTCCAAGTAACATAGTGAACGGGGCGCTGTCCTCAATAAATTTAATAATCTCAAAATCTTCTTTGACTGTCATAGGTATATGAGCGAGTTTTCCACATAACATCACCAGTTTTCCTCTGAATAGTCCTATTTCTCCTAGTGAAGGAATCATGGCAGGCTTCTCTATAACTTCCCAGGTTCTTTCTGGCATAATGTTCACTTATGTTTCTTCATCAAGAATACAGTCAATGTCGAAGTCCCCTAGTCTTGCTTCGACTTGTTCCTTTTCTTTGAAGGTTTCCGGTAATCAGACATCTTTATGTTCCCTTAGTGTTTCTTTCATCTGTATCAATACTTTCTCTGATTCCTTCTGGGGTTCTGCTATTTCTGGGGTTGTCCTAGGGTTTTCTTCATGCAGATTCATTCTTTCCAGCTTAGCAAGCATTCTAGGGCAATCCAATACTTCATGATCCAAAGCTTTGCAACAGAGACAACTGGGTTTTCCACTAGGGCATTCCTTAGCTAAATGGCCTGGTTTTCTGCAACTGTAACATAGGGTTAATCCTCTCTTTCTCTTAAATGATCCCCAACTTCTTCTGCACTTCGCAGCAGGATCATGGTAACTAGCCTGCAAAAATTTATTTCCAAGATCCTGCATCCATTTGTTAGTCCAAACATTCTTTCTATGCATGGGTATAACATATCTATCAGATCTATTCATATCAAACTTTCTTTCATCTATTAATGCCCTAGGTTTTAAGCTAGGACAAAATCTATCAAAAATACCTAGATCCATACTTTAGAAACAAAAATTTCCACTTATCTTACTTCTACAGAGCACAAAGCTTTCAGATCTAAGAACTTTTAACTATTCTTACCTTTATTAGAGCACAGGGCTTATAGGTCTTACCTCTTCTCTGAAGGTCTGACCTATTTCTTTCAGAAATTTCCACTTTTACTTTTCTTAGAGCATAGAGCGTTCAGATCTCGCTTATTTCCTTCAGATCTGATCCTCCTTTCTTCAGATCTGACCTTATTCATGGCACAAAGCTTCACAGGTCGAGTAAAAAGATGTGCACTAGGGCAACAGATATACACACGGAGCTTCCTTTTGCACAAAGTTTCTTCTTCTCTAGTTCCTAGCAATCACAGTTTCAGGTCCCGGCAATGGAACCATTTGTTATCACAAGGGCAGACCCAGAGTTCGACACTCAAGAGCGCACCAACAAAACCCTAACTACCGGCCCTTTCGGCAACACTTGAGAAGCAGATGAAGTCTCACCCGAGGTAGAGGTAGAGGCAGGGGTGGTTGCAAGACTCAGGTGTCTGCAACCTTAGCTGGGACACAGATCTGCGATTATACAACTTACTAGAGCACCTAGCACCGTTAGTTCCTCAAGATACATTCAATAACCACTTCGCTTATAAGACAGAGCTTCGCAGCATCCACACTAATCCAAGCACTTAGCAACAGTAAAATAGATCAAATCCTAGTAGATCAGCACTAAGCATCCTCATACATATCAGATCTAACATTCATACACATTTAAGAACACAAAGCATAATTAAATCTACCTAAATATATCAAAGCACTTAGCAAAAGGAGAAATAAACACATTGAACCAAAGCACAAAGCATCACACACAGATTTACGTGGTTCACCCCCACCCTGGGGCTACGTCCACCAACTCTTCTTCTTTATTATCTCGGTCAAGCAGTTACAGCACAGAGCCTCAAAAACCCTTACTCCGCATAGGACAGAAAATCTGCGTAGCTCACTACATCCTTCTTCCTTGCGCTTCAACACAAAGCCTTTCACAACCTCCTACAACCACTTGCACTTAGCTCTGCAAGCCTCTTACAATCACGCACAGAGCATTTACAATCCACATCCGATCACACAGATTTAATTACTAGCACTAAGCCATCGGGCATCCTTACATTACCTAAGTATCTATTTATATATTACAAAAGTGGGCCTAAGCGTGGGTAAACCCACGCGCCAACATCATTTTCCCATTATATTAACCCAAAACCCTAAAAGAGACCCAAAGTGGACCGAGATCCCGTGATCTCTGCTTCGCCTGGTGCTCCATCTTTGACAGGGTGTCGAAGTCCAAAACGGTCAATTATGACCAAGTGTTCCTCAAAACTTGGTCAAGGGCCAATACCTAGAAACCTTAGCGCCAAAAATAAAAAATTCTCAGAATTGCACTCTGAGAGTTTCTAGAGGTGCGTTGAAGGAGGTCGTACACTCCTATGCAAAAATTAGCCCCAACGTTTCAGTGGAAGGTATTGAAACCTAGCAAGAGGGGGAGTCGTTTTTTGTAGTTGCAGCAAGGGGAGGGGACAACTGGCTTCTTCAATTGATTGTGCAATGGCTCTTCAGGAACTCTGCTCTAATACCATGTTGAATTTTAAGATGCTTAGCTCATGCACATGTAGTTTATTTCATTTAGCATGTACTTGAACCATAAACAATGCATCAATACCATACACAAGCGCTGCAATAACCAAGATCACAAGAAGAATAACCATGCACAAGAACACAAGAAGTATCCTGGGAAAACCCTTCTCAAACAAGGGAAAAACCCAGCAATCATTTGCTATATTCTCAAGAGAAGATGCCCCACACCATAGACCTAGCACACAAAAGGGTGCTTACCAAAACCTAGAACCTAGTGCCCAAGAGAGGTGCGCACTTTAGTTGTACATGCACTTGCTGAAATTCCGAGATGACAAATGAGAGTGTGAAATCCTCAATGGGGATTCACCTTTATTTATACAACCACTGACACAGCAAAAGGTGTGTCTATTGGCACAATAAGGCCGACCTCAATAACTCAATAATATAGTTAATCATTACACAATATTAATT
Source organism: Picea engelmannii (assembly GCA_009831015.1). NCBI lineage: Eukaryota > Viridiplantae > Streptophyta > Pinopsida > Pinales > Pinaceae > Picea > Picea engelmannii. The sequence continues at coordinate 74,514 of ML827688.1, read as the reverse complement.
ATCTTACATATGGTGGGGCCGACTTTTACCCTTTACATCACAAATTAGGGTTACAAGTAAATCTTACTCTCAGACAATATAGCAAGGATCTCACACGTCCACTAGTGTTTAGCCACTAGGGACACATCCACCTGTGCTCAACCACAGGGACGTCATACTCAACAAGTCACTCAACTGAGTCCACAGGAGTACCATCTCAAGCCGACTCAACTAAGTCCATAGGAGTACAAGGCAGGAGACCATCTCAAGCTGACTCAACTCAATCCAGAGGAGTACAAAGCAGGAGACCATCTCAAGTCATCTCAACTCAGTCTAGAGGAGTAGACAAGAGACCACACGTCATCACAACTCAGTCCAAAGTCTAACACACACCCATCGCATGGGCACACCCAACACTTGGGCTTCCTCACACATATGTCTCAACTTAGTCTAGAGGAGAACAATCTGGAGGATGTCTCACGAAGCTGCAATCAACAACACACCTACCCTTGTATGACTCCTTATGAGAAATGGTATGGAAACAAACATTCTATTTCACATATTATAATTTTCAGATCTAGTATATGGACCCATGCTTTGAATGAAAAGCAAAACACGTCTACATCTCTCGACTCCTACTACACTATAGTTGGCTATAGTAAAAAAATAGTGGATAGCACCTTCATGACCTCACCACTCACATGGTGGTTCAATATAGAGAGGCTATTTTTAACAATGTTCCTACTAGCAATCCACCAGGATCTTTCCCATTACTTCTTTCATAAGATTCTACGCATCATGCTTTTCCATGGATCGTGTTGCTTCTCGACACCATGCATGTCCTCTTCCAAATGATTCATGTTGTGTTTTAATGGCCTTTCTCATTCACAGTATTATGTTGGTCCTCTCTCTACTTCTACAAATACTCCTACAGTATCTGGGCAGAGCCATATAGACAATGTGGACCCCATTGAAGACTCATCCACTTTTTCTATTGCAAATGTCTCTTTAATTTTTTAGGATACTCTTGTCAATGGCTCATCCAATTGTTCATGTTGAAGATGACTATGCTCTTGTCAATGGCTCATCCAATCTCATGTCGTAGATTCTCTTGATAGTTCAACTCCATTATTCAATGGGTGAGACCTTGTTTGATTCCCTTATACCAATTACTATTCCTTCGGATAGGTCAAGGCCTATACCTAAATGGGCTATCTCCACTTAGGTTGATGCAAAAAAGTTTCTTGTTGGTCCATTTGTGTGCTAACAGGAGGAATCTCATCCACCTCAAGCCCTTCTTACTTAGATCACTAACTATTGTCATAATGAATCTGATGCAATTGAGTTTCTTGTTGAACCATTTGAGCACTATCTCCACCACACAACATTACTCAGTATTTCGATGTCTTTGCAAAACTACAACATCTCTCACCTAAATCGCTCTAGAGCTCAATGTTGGTTATTGATGATCTTAAGGTTTTTATGAAGGAGCGATGTGGAGTTCAAGGGGTTTGTGGGGGTGATTTGGCCCTTCACTCAACATTAAGGGGGGAAATAAATTTTGTAATATTGTATGGTGATAACTTCTCTATGTGGCTCCATCTTCAGCATAAGTGGGGGTGTTAGAGTTATTGTTGGAATTTGTACATGTGGCCACATCGTGTTCATACGTATCATTATGTACTTGTAATTATCACTAAGGTTGTATCCCTTATTCATTTATTGCATTACTAGGTATTGTTAGGGCCAACCTAGTCAAACTTGATATAATGGGTTAATAACCTTCTTCGGGTGTGTGCCCTTGTTTTGTGGAGCCATAACCCCCTATTGAAGGGATGTCTCTCTTCTTAAGGGGACACCCCACTTGAGTTGTGTATGTATAAATTAGTTAATGACACTCATGGGAGATGGTTAAAGTAAATAACTTGAGTATTAAATGCTTGACATAGTTAATCCCAAAAAGGATATTTGTAATCCCCACCATTGTTTATTCAATCCCTCATAAAATCTACTCTGAATAAAAGACTTCATCATGCCCACAAAATGTGATGTCTCGTTCCCTAGAATAGGCCAGCAGGGAGTGACTTAGTAGTCTATGTGTTCCCGTAGACTATAGTCAGGCACAAACAGGGAACAAGATGGAGAAATAAGGGTGAATTGATGGCTAAACGATGAATTAAGCCAAAATACTTATGAAAAGTCACTTAAGCCTAAGTCAACAAAGAATTAGAATGAAAAGGTGCTAAAGGGGGACTTAATTAATTAATTATTCACCTTAGGAGGAAAAGC
>ML827688.1:4583-32686 GCA_009831015.1 Picea engelmannii | reverse complement strand
CAAACTCTGGTTTCACGATCTTTCCTTTCACGATATCCAACACTTTATTCTTGGCAAGGATGAGATCAATCATTGTCTTCCACGCTCTGAAGTTAAAGGCTCCATCTAACTTGTTCTCTGACTTCATAGAATAAGTCATGGCTGCTTTGACTTGGTCAAACCCTAGATTTGACCACAAACTCAAACATGACATCTTGGCTTGCTGAGAATACCAGAAGATGCGTTAGGCTAGGGCGCACTGATCTGTCCGGAGATTAGGTCAATCCCTTCATTTAAGGTGCCTCAACAAGAGGATTAGGGTTTCTGCAACTGCTCCTGCTAGTAACCCTAGTGGCAGTGTCTTGGAAGCTGCTTCTACTAGTAACCCTAGCGGCAGTTCCTCAACGAGCTCAATATCCTAGCGGTTATGTTTCCTTCCAGCGTTTAGACTGAATGAAGGAGGTGTGAGCCCATAACCTGTTAGAATATAAGTGGATGTGCTCGTTTTACCATTGACAATACCCTTGTCACCCAACCATAGGCCGAAGCCACCCTCCGAGCACCTTAACCTTGACAGAGAATCATTCCGGAAGCAAACCCTAGGCTAGATATTCAAACAAAGGGTAGCACACCTTTCCCCAATGATAGCGCATCAACAAGAGCTGATCAGATAGTCCAAACCCTAGCCAAGAGATAGTCCAAGCCAAACGTGATCTGCTAGTTGCAACAGCTGCAATGGAAACTCTCCTCAAACCTGCGCATAAGACTGGGCACTGCAGTGCTCACAAGAATGAGCACCGCAATTCTGAGACTGCCTGCCAGAATGAGAACTGGCCTCCTGTATTTATACTAATTCTGGCTAACTGCCTGGGCCGACTTCTCATTTGGGTATCTGTCTGTTCAGTATATATTATTATTCTGGCCGACTTCTTCTCTTGGAGGCTAATAACCTAATATAAATTATCTTCTTGGGCCAACAAGTCTTCTAGGGTTATTAGCCAACTCATTGGGGTTTCTTCTTGCTTCCCAGAGTATTCTATCCTCATCAGGTTTACACGTGGAGGTTTACACGTGGAGGTAAGATCTAGTTATTATATCAGCACTTAAAAGACATATATGTAGTCTTATTAGGGATTCCCTCCTTGAGCCGCAGGAGAGCCAGCCTAAAGTGAGCAGGATGACCAAGGTCACATTGGGAGGTGTCCTCAAGTTACCCTAGGGTTTGTACTTGTCCTTGAAGTGCAGATTTTAGAGGTAACACCTTGCAGATTTTTTGGGCACTTGTGTGGGCCCGAAATGTGCCATTATCGATCCAAAACATGGGTTGTTCTGTTTGGTCTGAAACATATAGAAAATGTCCAGAAAAGTTTTGGGGTGTATTTCCTAATTGTAAAAATGGCCCCAAAACGTTTAGGTTCATTTCCACCCCTAAAAACGGAGCCTGGGGGGCGTTTCCTGCAACTTAGGACTGAATGCATTCATTCACAAAAGTTGTATTTATCTAAAAACCAAAGAACACCAATAATTTCATTCAGAACACATTTTCTGTGACATGTACAGGGGACAAAGAAAATACCAACAGCCTCTAACTGTGTTCGATGAAGTCTCCATCCTTGTTCATCCTCCTCCTCAAAGGATCGTGGAGGTTGAGTGGGTTGTGCTGCGACAGAAATAGAGTATACTTTAGTCAAAACATATATTGTAAGAATATGCAGACACAAAATATCCAGCATTCTGGTGAAACAAGTAATGACTGCCCATGATCATAACTTTTTGTTATTTGAAGAAAAATAAATCAAACCAAAGCACAGAAAAGAAGAAAAGCAGTTAATGTAATAAACCATTATAAGACAAGTAAAATTAAGATAAAACAGAAAATTAATCCTTTGATGTTTGCAAATAAAATTTCTAAATCAAATTGTGCTTACTTCTAGTAAGGCTTCTTATAGTTTTTTTCTCTTCATCATTTAAATCAATTACATTGACTTTTACAGTTCAAATTTATCCATCAAAAATGAATTTATCTATAACTTCTACATCTGCAGTGGAAATAGTTGAACCAACCATAGAAACAATATTATCAACAAATAGAATAATTAGGTATGCTACAAGCTTGTTACAAATATTCAGGATGCAAGCTTGATGTATGGAGACTAAGACAAAAAACAGCAAAGTGAAAGACTTACAATCGGTGGATACAGCAGGTGCCTCCCTTGAGCATGGAACTTCTGGTCATGACAAAAAGTATGATGTTAGACAAAGAATGGACAACTATATTTATAATCAATGGAAAATTATAAAATTAGAGAGACATAACAAAACATGCACATCACAAGCAGTCATGATTCAACCATTTATAATCATGATTCATAACCTTATAATGCTTCATAAGAGCCAAAAGGTTAAAATATTTTCAACTCTCAAAAGCAACACCTCATACCTCACAAAAAAGGTGTCTACTGAATATTTTCTCATTTAAAATATCCTTTACTTTCCATTCCATGTGTAATTTTGGGCTTCAAAAGCACTACAGGTTTTATAAAGATAGCCATTGAACCAGTTTGTTTCAGAACATAATGAAGTATGTTAACAATTGTGCATTTTGGATTAACCACAATTAGTATTGAATGGTAAGAATCCTACATGCACACAAATAACTCAGGTTATGATTTCTGATTTGAACTTAACCTAAAACAGGCTAAGGTTTTGAGAACGTGTCTGATTAGGGTAAGTGGATATGAATACTCATTAGCAATTACATAGCATGTGGTATGTAATTTGTTGAAATCAAACATTAAAATGCACCTAAAACATTTGCCATCACCATAAATGAGGTAAGCATTGCATGAAAATCACATCATGATTCATAACGTTTCCAATTCCAAGAAAAAAATCCCATATGATAAAAGTGGTTATCATCCCAAAACACAACCAACAGATAGCACTAATGCGTTACAAATTGGATGATCATTTCCAATTGTTTATAGGGATAAAAGTATCTCTAGGTATTTCTTACTAAACTCCAAGCTCACTCAAGGTGCATTTCACTATTATCCATAGATGACTAGTTAAAGCCACACACAAGCCTTTAGAAATATCAATTCTTGAGATTTCTGAAAATATCACCCAATATGACGAGGCCCTGGCTTCATTGTCACTAAAAATAACACAAATGTTCCACTAGGTTTCAAGAATAGGTGAACAAGGGAACAAGTTTCAAGTAAAATAGAAGACTTCAGAAAAAATCAAAGGATGACACAAGGACATCCCAAGAAACATTAAAAATGGAAAAAATAGTCATAAGAACATAGTCAAATAATTACAAATAAACACATTGCGACATCTGATCAAACAATTGTTAAAATAGGTGAATTGATAATTACTCGTGTATAAGAAAAATGATCACATCTTTGGCCCATCAAAGATGTTTAATAGCACCCCTAACAAGCCTTGATATAACTTTATACCATCATCCCTAACAGTATATGTGGCATCCTCCCAATCCATGACATATCATGTTGTTGGTCCTTACTACTAAGAGTCTTCAGATATTGAAGACAAGTGTTATTGTACATAGAAGATAGTTTCTCTACTTCTCCTAGGAATGTTTATTGAATATTCATCTTTAAAAAGATATGTGGACCAGTTCCTCTTGCTAGCAAAGAAACAAACAACCTAGGAAAATAGGTGAATGCCAAGCTATTGGATCTCTCCCGGACCTCTCAACATACTATTTCTAATTAATGCATAAGATGCCATGAGAAGAGTTATGTTCATCCCAGTCCGCCCACATTGTGAGACATTTGATTTCCCTAGTATAGAATGTTAAAGAGGGATCCCTTTGAGAAATGATGGATCTCATACACCCTAACATGGTACCTAATCTCATATACATCTCCCAAAGGTTGGGGGAATCTTTGTTTTCGTAACAAATAACCTCTGCGCTTGGAGTAGTGACTGTAACTACATGCTTTCAACTCGTTATGAAATGTATAGGAATGAACAAGAAGATTTGAGAAAGTAAGAAGACTTTATGATAATTCCATTAATCATACACTGAGTAAATCCAAGGCTTCAAATGTAAAGACATAACTTCTAAAAGTACAGGAGTATATCTTAATGACTTTATTTAACTCGTGTCTATATTGATTTTAATAACTAGTCTGGACTCTGTTAACCCCTAGATTTTCAACCTTGAAAATCTTGAGGGTTAAGAGCCARCATRCACTATTTTGGTTGGGATTCTGAGATTCTCCCAAAGTTTAGCACTTGTGGTTAGCAGAGGTTGGCTCCCATCAGAGAGGTTGGTTTCATTTGCATTTGAGAGGGATGTTTACATACAACAGGTGTCCCTACTTTTTAGAAGACACGGTTTGAGTAAGTCTCTTGACAGTTTGGAGCAGTTTTGAGAATACAGGGATGGTCCTTGCATGATTCCAGGCCCGATAGCACTTTTCTGGTGACATGCAAGAACTTTCTATTTTTAGCAATTTGAGCTCCATGCCCTAGATTCAGATTCTGAGCACATATTATGGATCCTTGAGACATTCTGAGTCTTTTGGACCTTTTCTGAGATGATTTGAAACAGATTTCTATTTTTAGTAGGTTGAGCACCAAGGCTCGCATGTCAATTCTGATTGCAGATTTGGAACCCTCTTGGAAAACTGAATCCAATGAGTATGATATCATTGACATGCGAACACATTATATTTTTAGTAGTGTCTATTTTTAGACAACTGACATTTGGTGGTGTTCTCCTAGTCATCCCGAGCATTTTTGGAGAGTTTCGATGAGTTTCGATGAGTTTTAGATTTTTTGGACCAGACGGCTATTTTTGGAAACTTATATTTTTAGCAGTGGTCGTCATCTCCAAAGGTGACAAGTGGCATGCTCAGATTCCGACATGTGGCATAGTTTCAATGTGATGTGGTGTCTACAAGGAAGCATTTGACCAAGGGCGCATTTTCCAAGGCATGAGCATTAAATGAAGAATTAATTAAAGAGAAGAAGATGCATTGGATGAGGTGGCACTTCCATGGAGAAAGTTTAACCAGTCAAGGCTAACTTTTCTCAGTAACTTTTCCTCACTTATCACCTTTTCACTTTCCATGCATCAGTTTCTCAAAATTCTCCTTAAATAGCTTTTAAAAGCTAATTTCCTAAAATCTAGGAAAATCCCTAAAAAATAGGGCGAATTCCTCTTCCTTGGCTAGCGCATGCATAATTGGCGTGTCTTGACTCCATTTCCATGCATTAACTCCCTCTTATCCTCACACATGCGCCACTCTTTCACTTAACTATCCCTCACACTCACATGTGTGATCCTTTAACTCACCATGCACATACACTCTCACTCATAACTCACCCATGCGCATTATTCACTCACTTATTCCCTCATGCACATTAATTCCTAAATTACTTATTCACACGTCCTCATCTTCTTCTCTTAGGAAGTGTGCCTTACTCTCTATATAATGAAGAGGTTTACTCATTATTACGGTCGGATTATTGCAGCAGCTAGCATACTTTTCTTCTCTCATTCTTAGTCTAATTACTCTTCTTTGAGCAAAGTGATCATTGTACCGGTTGTCGACTTGTCGATTGTGGCGTAACGAACTCTCTTGCAAGGCTATCAATAAAGAAATTTTGTGTTTGTGTTCTAACCTTGTTTCTTGAAGGTACTTTGTGAATTTTTGCAATGAGATTGGTCACTTTACTTACTATTCATCGTGATTTATGTTAATCTTTTGAATAGTTTCTTCCTCTTTCTTCCTCTCTTTTATTGTGCTAACACCTGTAGGATCCTTCCAAACAAACAAGAACTATTTTCCCTTTGTTTTGGACAGTTTTAACACGCTGTCCAAAACATAACAGAGGTTGTTTATTGTCATTTAATGCAGAAAATCAGACTTAGGACAGCTGCAAATCACCTTAGGGACTCCCCCCTGAGGCTAGCAAGCACTAGCCCAAACGGAGAGGGGTCTAGCCCGGGACAACTTGGAGCTTTTCTCCTTGAATTAGCCAAGTTTTCATCGTTGTTATAACAGGTTTATCAGCTCAATTGAAGGGTGGAAATTTGTGCTAACAAATTGGTGCCATTGTCGGGGAACGTCAGCCTTGGTAACAACGACATCGGTGAGTTTTTAACTTTAATTCCTTTATTTTTCCTAACTCACCTGGCGACTCCATGGGATACAGGGACGACTCCACAAGGGACTTACATGCAGATCTCCTAGTTCGATTCCCTCGCAAGGTCTAATTCCAAGCTTCAACAAACCCTAACATCCTTACCCGAAACAAGACTATCCATTCACCAAGAACTCCTCTCGAAGTTGGTAAGCGTATGAGTTCTTAGGTAAGTTCTTTTTCGACGAGCACTATGGTGAGTGTATCTTTGAAATTTTTCGTCTTTCGAGCTAATAGTAGGGTAGAAGTTGTGCTTTTTTCTATCTAAGACTAACAATATGGATGCAGATGTAAGGCCACCAGTGAGGTGGAAATTTTCCGCTTTTGACCCACTAAGTTTTGTTGCATTCCCAAATTACCCTCATGACTTACCTGTACATAAATGGCTTAAATGCAGACCTTTGTTTGTAGGGAGGTTGGGAGAATCAGTTCAGGATCACTTGGCTAAGTTTTTGCAAGCGGTGGGTGATTTTGATGTGGAACATGAGGATGTGGTGATGAGGATGTTTGTGTCGACCCTCAAGGGGGAGGTACGAGCATGGTACAAGTCCCTTCCCGATGCTTCCATTGATGAATGGGATTCCTTCCAAAAGAAATTCACTGAGAGTTGGGCAAATACACATGACCTTTTCTTCTTATGCATAGTTTTTTCAATTATTAAAAAGCATGAAAGTGAAACGATTTTCCAATTTAACGCTCGTTTTTTCAAATTTTACAATCGAATTCCTAACAAAGTTAGGCCTAATGAAGTTGTTGCTTTGATTTATTATCTTAATGCATTTGATGGTATTTTTTGGTGTTTTTCTCAAGAATGAAAACCCTCAAAATCTGGACGAAGCGCAAGTTGTCGCTATCAAGTTAGAAAGAAATTATCTTGCAACTTGTGAACTCCATCCGATCCATGTCCCAGACCAACCAGTGAAGGTAAATCCACCCGATGATCTTCAACCATTGGTTGTTACAAAAGTGCAAGAAGTCTTTTTTATTGAAGATGAACCACAACTTGCACCGTATCAAGTTCCCATAGAAGAACAGGAGGGTGATAGCCCAATTTTAGATGATCCGGAACCAATAGTTGGGTCATTTGAGTCACAGGCAAAGTTCCAAGAAGATGAAGGTGAAGATGTGATTACTCAAGAGTGTTCATTGGCTCCTCCCGTTAGTGAAGATGAAAAATTTCAAGAGGATGAAAAGTTTCAAGAGGAAGAGCCACAAGTTAACCAAGTAGAGATCAGTCAACAGGAGATCTCATCTGTACCCATCCTAGTAGAGGCTTCATCCTTTCCTATCACAGTAGTGGTTCAAGAACAGCGTGATCAGATACCATTATAGCAAGAGGAGCCACCCTTGGTTCCACCAGAGGATGATATCCCTTGCACTTTACGTATGGTCCTGCAACTAGATATTGTCCCTCAGCAGGATCCTATGACTAATCAGAGCTTGGATATCAGAGTTCATCAGGACCCAGTCGAGCTCAGAATGATGGAGGTATTTCAGCAGGTTGATTCGAGGAGGTTTGGCTCTCATGCATTCACGCTTCTTACTTTTGAAACACCATGTTCTAAATCCCAACTGACAATCTTCAATAAACTAGCATCCTTCAACTATGCCTTCATTAGAAAATACATCAAAGCAATTTTGGGTCATATGAGATTTCATGGTTGGTCCCCTTGGAAGGTTGACTTTGTTGATCTTTCTCGTCATATTGATCATTTGGCAGCATGGTTACATTGGTCTTTTTCATCATAGCAGCTTTGGGGTAAAACTTTTGGGTAGGTCCTCTTTCCTTTCCGCACTGTCATTTCAGTAGTTTAGATTGCTGATTTTTTGCAGATTTTAGGACAGCAATCTACATTTTCCTTCCAATGTCTTTTTCCTTCAGTTATCTACTTGAGTATTTGCATAAGTGTCATTGATTTTTTCCTAGTTATATAAGCATTTGGTCGTGTCTTGTGAGTCTTTCTTTTCTTCAATAAAAGGTTTTCCATTAGTGTTTTTCCTAGGTTAAAATCTGAATGTCTATCTTTCACATGCCGAGTCTTTGTGTCTACCATTAGAGTGAACTTGGATGGGGGCCCTATTTGTCATTGTCCCTGAAGCATTGAGCCTTTAGGATGGGTAGTTTGAGGAGACATAGGAGAGTCTTGAATCAGCTTATGTTTGTCTCCTCGTCTCTTATCATTAAGCCTTCTGCTTTGAGTCAGTCACCCCCCCTCATCTAGCAATAGGGATATGGTACCTGGTTCTTTTCATCTTGATCTTCTTGAGTTATCACTTCGCGCTGAGGGAAGAGAGACACCATTTCTCTTCTTTTCAGCAGGTCATCTTGTATCGACTGCGACACATTATCTACGGATGACCCAAAAGTAGAGCACCTTGGTAGTCGTTAGCCTCATTGGTGGTTATCTCGCATCCAACAAGGCTGAGTATCATTGGGTCTTGATTGGATGATCCTTGTCAATGTTCGACTTCAGAACATCTTTCACAGTGATAGGTTGTCCTCGTACCTTAGGACCCATTGTCATTATTGGTGGTGTTCCTTCGCACTTGACAAGTGTTTACATTATTGACATCTGATTAAGTGACTCTCTCCCTTGTGTCGACATCAGCACATTTATCATAGGGAGGAGTGTACATTTGGGTGGTAGNACCTTAGGACCCATTGTCATTATTGGTGGTGTTCCTTCGCACTTGACAAGTGTTTACATTATTGACATCTGATTAAGTGACTCTCTCCCTTGTGTCGACATCAGCACATTTATCATAGGGAGGAGTGTACATTTGGGTGGTAGCAGGTAGCAGATTTGGATGAGACCCCTTGTATTTCAGTGTATCAGTGGGAGGTGTACATTGGTTTGACTCCATGGCCTATTGGATAGGCTTTGGTAACACAAGTCAGCTTACAGGGCCTTCTTTCCTTCCACACATTTACAGGGGCACATTTTGGTACATATCTTTTCGGAGCATCATTGGTACATCTACAGAGTTCTCACAAGCAGTATTGTCACAGACACAGAGATTCATATGGTTCTCGACATCCCATAGGGGAATCTCGTCCCCTTGAGTCACCATTGTTAACCCCTAGATTTTCTCCCTTGAAAATATTGAGGGTTAAGAGCTAGAATGCATTATTTTGGCTAGCATTCTGAGATTCTCCCAAAGTTTAGCACCTGTGTTGAGCAAGAGGTTGGCTCCCATCAGAGGAAGGTATATGATCGATACATGGTTATTTTGTTCAGAGGTAGAGTTAGCTTGTTTTCCCATGCATTTTGAGAGAGATGTCTATATACAGCAAGTGTTGCTACATTTTAGGGGATATGGTTTGAGTGGATCTCTTGATAATTTGTAGCAGTTCTGAGTGTACAGGGATGGTCCTTGCATGATTCTACGCCCGATAGCACTTTTTCGAGAGACATGCAAGAACTTTCTATTTTTAGCAGTTTGAGCTCTAGGACCTGATAGCACAAATTTCCACCCTCCAATTGAGATGATATAACCTATTATTACAGCGATGAAAACTAAGCTAATTAAAGGAGTAGGGCCCCAATTGTCACTGACCAAACCCCTCTCCGTTTGGGCTAGTGCTCACTAGCCTCTGGGGGGACTCCCTAAGCACAATGAAGCGCCTTGTTGGCTGAACTAAGGTTTGATTTCTGCGTTAAAACTAAAAAATCAGCAAGTTGTTTTGTCTTGGACAACGTGTGAAAGCGGTCCAAAACAGTGACAAAATCGATCTTATATGCTTGGAGGGAACCTGCAGGGGTAGCACAATGAAGATAGACTGGAAAGAAGATGAAAACTATTCAAAATGATTGAAATTAACCATGATAAATAGTTCAGAAAATGACATATCAGATTGCAAAATTACCACAATACCACCAAGAAAAGAGGTTTGAATGACAAACACACACTTCTTTATTGGTCCACTTACAAGAGAGCTGATTACACCACACTTGACAAGCCTACAACCAGTACTATGACCACTTTGCTCAAAGAGGAGCCACTAGACTAGAGAATAAGAGAGAAGAGAATGAGAGAGACACTCTGCTGCTACTGCAAGAACCGACGAAATAACCCATGGCAAGCCTCCATTATATAGCTAGTGAGAGTGCATGAGAGGCTAAGAATATGTACTAGGCACATGTGGGAAGCATGTAAAAAAGGAAAAAGCGGAGTGTGAGTTAGAGTGGGCGCATAGGTGCATGAGAGGGCTAAAAATAAATGCATGTTTAAGAGACTGAAACATGTTGAGAGTTAATTGAAGCATGCGTCCACATGTGTGAGAGTGAGAAAGGCGCCCAAGTCTAAAGGGGTAGGTGAAGGCTATATTTAACTGCCAACACATGAATAAGGTTCAGTTAACTCGACCATGGGGTTGGTTATTACAGATAAACTCATGCGACCCCTTCTCCATCTTTAATTAATTATCATATGTTCGAATTTTTAGGAATATGTGCCCTAACTTAGGTGGATGCCACATCATTGCCACATGTTGACCTCTGAGGATGCCACTTGGCACTGCATGGATGATGACTGGCCCTGTTAAATATAGTAACTGCTAAAAATATCCATCCTGTCCCAAAATTTTGAAACTTGTCGAAACTGACCCAAACTTTCCACAAATGCTCGACATGACTGGGCGAGCACCATCATATGTCTACTGCTAAAAATAGAAAGTCCTCGCATGTCCATGATATTATACTCATTAAATTCGATTTTCCGCAAGGAATCCGAATCTGTAATCATAATTGACATGCGAGCCCTGGTGCTCAACTTGCTAAAAATAGAAAGTCACATGAATGCCCTTGACTTTATACTCACTGACCTCGTCTACTCACAAGGGATTTGAATATCAGATCAAAACTGACATGCGAGCCACAATGTTCAACCTGCTAAAAATAGTAAACTAGACCAGATCATCCTAAAAAAAGTCCCAAAGACTCTGGATGTCTTAAGGATCAATATTGCCCTCTCAGAATCTGAATCTGGGGCCTAGAGAAAAACCTGCTAAAATAGAAATTTCCTAGACGTCTCCCAAAAAAGTGTCATCAGGCCTAGAATCCTACAAGGACTCATACTATATGCTCAGAACTGCCTCAAACTGCCAAGAGACCCACTCCGTGTCTCCCAAATTTTAGCAACACTTGTATCTCTCTCAAAAATGCATGGAAACTAAGTCATCTCTGACTCTGAACCAAGCGAACATATACTGATCATGTACCTGCCTCATGTGGGGACCAACCTCCTGCTCAACATAAGTATTGAAGTATTGAAAAATCTCAGTATGCCAACCCTAATGCTACATGTTGGCTCTTAACCCAGATTCGGATTTCGAACACATGGGATAAAGGGTGAAAATCTAGGGGTTAACAGGACCCAGATTCAGATTTCGAGCACATGTTATTGATCCTTGAGACATTCTGAGTCATTGGACCTTTTCCAGGATGATTTTTCACAGATTTCTATTTTTAGCAGGTTGAGCACCAGGGCTCGCATGTTAATTATGATTGTGGCTTTGGACTCCTTACGAAAAATTGAATCCAACGAATATAATATCATGGACATGCAAAGACTTTATATTTTTAGCAGTAGACACATGATGGTGGTCTCATAGTCATTCTAAGCATTTGTGGAGAGTTTGGGTCAGTTTTGACAAGTTTCAATTTTTTTGTACCGGATGGCTATTTTTGGAAATTTCATTTTTTAGCAGTCATCGTCATCTTCAACAGTGACAAGTGGTAGGCTCAAATTTCGACATGTGGCAGAGCATCAAGATGATGTGCCATCTACATAGCATCATGGACCGAGGGTGCATTTTCCAAGGATTATGTATTAAATGAGAATTAATTAAGCTAAAGAGTTGGCGCATGGGTGAGGTGGCATTGTCTAGAGAAAGTTTAGCCACTCAAGGCTAATTTTCACACTCTATTCCTCTCGCTTTCCATATTCTCACTTTCCATGCAATCAGTTTCTAAAAATTCTCCCTAAATTGCTTTTAAACGAAAAATTCCTAAATTTTAGGAAATCCCTAAAAAATAGGGCGAGGTTCCCTTTAACTCATAACTCCCTCATCCCTTGGCCAAATTTAGCAATCTAACATGCGTTGGAAAGCTAAAATTATCCTGCATGCATCTTATGATTTATCCATTATCTAACTCACCATACACATACACTCTCACTCATAACTCACCCATGCGCATTAACTCCTATTTTCTTCACACTCCTCTCTTATATATTGGATGGTCTTCATTGATTATTGGTTGGATACCACAAAAGCTAACATACTTTTCTTCTCTCGTTCTTAGTCTAGTTACTCTTCTTTGAGCAAAGTGATCATTGTACCGATTGTGGACATGTCAATTGTGGCACAACCAACCCTCTTGCAAGCATATCAATAAAGAGATTTTGTGTTTGTGTTCTAACCTTGTTTCTTGATGGTACTTTGTGAATTGTTGCTATTAAATTAGTCACTTTCCTTGCTGTTCATTGTGATTTCTGTTGATCTTTTGAGCAGTTTCTTTCTCTATTTATCGTCTATATTTCGTGTGCTAACCCTGTAGGATCGCTCCAAGTGAACAGACTATCTTTCCCAATCATTTTGGACAGTTTTAACACACTGTCCAAGACATAACAGCGGTTGTTTTTTGTCATTTAATGCAGAAAATCAGACTTAGGACAGCGACAAATCACCTTAGGGACTCCCCCCTGAGGCTAGCAAGCACTAGCCCAAACGGAGAGGGATCTAGCCCATGACAATTTGGGGCTTTTATCCTTGAATTAGCCAAGTTTTTATCACACTGTTATAACAGGTTTATCAGCTCAATTGGAGGGTGGAAATTTGTGCTAACAAGTATACAGTGATATACAGTGGCGATGTAAAGATTGTTATTGACAATCCATGTGAGGAGATAGATTATTGTGAGGACAATATGTTGGATCATGACGTTGTCCCACCCTTTTTCTTGAGGATTGTATGTTGAGGTATGCTCATCAAATTTCCTTTAGCCCACATATGCATGACGAAGGGGTTGGAAGGATTCCTCTAGGGAGACCCCCTGACATAGACTTCAAGCATACCATTGAGTTTGGTTTACCCAGGATCGATGAGTTGATGGATGAGCTTCATGGTGCAGTATACCTTTTTGAGATTGACTTGCATTTGGGGTACCATCAAATCAGGATGAGAGAGAAGGGTGTGCAGGTACATCAAGAGAAGATCTGAGTCATATGGGATTGGCTCATAGAGATTTCAATTGATTGGAAGTCTCACCTCTTGGTGGAATATTCCAAGAATAGGCTTGCTTGTGAGTTAATGAATGGCCACATTCAAGATGACAGGTACAGAGTGGTGGATGACATTATATACTATAGAGGCCGCATATATTTAGTCCCTGAGTCCACACTTAGGGAGAAGATCACAAGGGCTATGCATGATACACCTATGATAAAGCATTTGAGGTACTTCAAAACTTACTGGTAGATCAGAGAGAGGTTCTCGTGGGAGGGCCTCAAGGACGTGTTGCGACATGTGAGGGAATATATTACTTGTCAGCATAACAAGTCAGAGCATACTCAACCTGCAGGATTATTGCAGCCTCTACCCATTCTAGAACAAAAGTGGGAGAGTGTGTCGATGGATCTCATCACAGGTCTATCAAAGGTGCATGTCAGGGATTGCATTTATGTAGTTGTTGATCGGTTGACCGAGTTCACGCATTTCTTCGCTATTTCATCAGAGTACGAGGCACCGCAGGTGGTAGAGTTGTTTTTCAGGGAGGTGTCTAGACTCCATGGGTTGCCTGAGCACATTGTCAGTGATCAGGACAGCAGATTACTCGATGCATTTTGGTCGAGGAAATGCAGATTAGCAGGAACAGAGTTAATTCCTAGTACCTTATTTTCACCAAATGGGTGCATACAAAAACAGAAATCAAAGACTTGGCTTATTTGGATTCCCATGGTTATCAGAGTAGCACAGCGGGAGTCAGTAGGTATTGGGGATGGTGGACTTTTACTTTGGCTGTGGGACCTGAGAATTCATCTGATTGGTAGATTGCCTCAAATTTTGATGATGATTAACAGAGTTGATAGAGATGGGTCTGCTTCACTATTGGGATAGCATGAGAGGAGATGTTGAGACTTATTCGATATGGCGGGACAAATTCTCTTTGTTGATACCCAGGATCGGGTCTGGCAGTGGATTTGTAGACTTGGACTTCACTGAGATGCCTTTGCAGGATATGATTCATGGTAGTGGGTTCAACACTTACAGGTATTTCAGTTTGGGGTTCCAAGAGAGGAGAATGCAGTTTGGGCAAGATGGACAGACACTTATGATCAGAGTGGTGCAGCGTCAACATGGTGGTTCCTTTCTGAGACTAGTTTGGAACCCTGGGATTACATTGGTTGGCAATTCAACAACTGATAGAGTTGAGAGAGTCGGTCCTTACTTTCAAGAATTTTCTCCTATCGTACGTTGGGTTGGTTTCCTAGATGAGTGCTTCTCTAAAAGGTTGATCGAGTTTTTACGGTATTGATTGCTCTACTTATCGGTAGTATTCAGGTGGCATCTTGTGCTAGCACCTTGCAAGACAGTGCTTTGAGAAGAGGGTGCTTCATATCTTTCAGGATGGTTTGGGACCCTGGGATCATTTTCAGTTTCAGTTTGGTTCAGCTTGTTGATCGAAGGGTTGTGATGGCATTGCTTGAGGATAAGCAATCTTCAAGAAGGGAGGACTGTAATGTCCTCATTTTTCGGGTTCCCTTACTCTACAGTTGGATATGATATTATGGGTTTATGTCAGCTTGATCAGAGGGCTAATTTGATGTTACGCATGAGCCCAGATGGTTTAGAGGAGCTATATGATGCTTTCAGAGGTCCATTTATCATCTTTCATCATCGAGATCACTCTTGCGCAGTCAAATTTCGATTCTGATGCATTTCGACCATTCCCAAAATTTGGGAGTATTATGGAGCATTATTTAATGGATTTCACTAAGGTTGTCATTTTTATAAATTATCTAAGAGGGGCACCTTAGTGTAATAGCTCGTTGGAACCGGGGGAAAAATCTCTAAATGTTGAGATGATGAAAAAGTGACTTCCAGTGCCTAGAAATGTTTTAAAGTCAAATAAATCAATTTTGGAGTAAAAAGATTTAATTATTCAATAAAGTGATTTTAGAGGAAATATTAAAGATTGATTAAAAAGTCACTTGAGGGGAAAAAAGGTAAATGGGGTACAAAGGAGAATTAGTTCATTCATTCTTTGATTATGATTGATCATTTTATAAAATTGTTTTGGAGAGAGCTCTTGTGGCTTGAGAGGGTTTTGGAGCGAAACCCTTGTTGAGAATTGGTTTCGGTGGTGAATGATTCCACCCTAGCTAATTGGTAAGGAAGATCATTCAGATTTTCCACTTGCATTCATTGCTAAGGAGATAGATCCATCTTTTGCAGCAGGTTGGGGATTTTGTGGAGAATTAGAGGAAAGATCTGGCTGCCATTCATTATCTTTCCTCTTCTATGAGGTAACAGTACCATTGTGCAGTTCGTGTGGTGTGGTGAACCAATCCGGTCAATACACGAAATACCGAAAATACTTGGAATATGAAGAAATCCATTCAGGATAATAAAATATATATATTGGATAAGAATATGAATATGAGATAGTATGATGATTACAATAAGAATGAGGGCCTGTATATATACCCACACAGTGGTTCCCTTTCATAAGAACATGACCTTTCATATGAGGTGTCTCTTCATTAGTAATTAATTGTTAATTATTAGTTAATTATTATTATTTATATTTATATATTTTATATATATTTCTGTTCATAACATGTGGCTCTTTGGGAGAGTGCCATACACAATTATCAGCACCAGGAGGTTCCAAGAAGGGTCGAACTATCTATTGTAGACTGTGAGGACTTGAAGAGGTGCCAATACATTACTTGTTGATCGTGGGGAACTAAAGGAGGGTTCTGTAGTGATTTCATAAGCTGTTTGTGGTGCCATATTGCTGCTATAATTGCTGAGCAAAGATTATTATGTCTGTTGGTGTTTTCTGGAGGGTTTCAATCTGCCATAATTCCCATTTTCTCTTCTCATTGAGCTGCAGCCATTATTTACAGATCTGATGTATCAGTTCCTCTTGTTGTACATGGATTTTCTGAGGGTTGTACCTGCAGATTGGGTGACAAAAAGGGGTCATCTTCAGGATAGAGCTAGCTGCCAACACTCATAACCATACTCAGCAGTGATTTGTGCCAATATACAGCAGATCGTGGGGTTTCTAACGGCTGCTACAGCACATTCTTATTGTTGTCCAAGTGTGGACTTTTACAGCCATCCAGGAAGGGGATCTTACAGCGAGGGGCTGTTCAGAAGGAGGTCTTCCCAAGGTATTAACTGCTGTTCAACAGTACTCACTTACAGGTCAGAAAAGAATGAACAGATCTGATCATACTTGCTGAGTTTATCCCTGTTATATCAGGTTGCTTGAGTTTATAATCATCTCCATCATATGTATTGCTGCATTTTGTTATTGAATAAAGTAAGCCTTCATTATGTGCCAAATGCCTTGAGGGTTTATTGCAAAACTATTGGACAAATAGATCTGAAACAATCAACACAAAACACATCAGCTGCCAACTGTTTGACAAAATTCCAAACCAGAGAAGGCACTAAAACACACCAGCAATCATTACAAAACATACCAACAGTAAGGAGGGTATCTTACAGGGTTGTTGCAAACAGTTTGTCAAAAGTCCTAGACCAAATAACACAAACATATCAGCAGTAAACATCATAAAATATGCCAGCAGTCTAAGAGGGGATATTTCAGTGGTATCAGAGCATGCTGTGAAAGTGTTTGACAAAAGCCATGAACCAACTATACACCTAAACACCACAGTAGTGAGTAAAAAGGATTATTTCATGGGTACTTGGGCACTGTAGTGAACTGTTGACGAAACAATTGAACCAAAAATCACTAAGTATAACAGCAGAAAACACAATTTATATCATCCATCCAAGAGTGGATATTACATCAAACTACTTCTCACATGTTCATACTGAATCTGTGCAGAAGTTCCTCTTCGAACTATATTTCTCAACACTCCCTCTTAGTGAGGAAGGAATTCTACACCAATCCAAGTCTATCTCTAAATGCCTCACACCTCTCTTTTTCCAAGGGCTTGGTCGAAATATTAGCTACCTGTTGATCCATGGGAATACACTAGAGCTTCACTGCTCCCTTCTGAACCCTGTCTTGTATGAAGTAATATCTGATCTCTATATGCTTAGACCTGTCATAAAACACTAGATCCTCAAAGAGTTTGATGTGTTATCGCACAATTTGTACTTTGATAAAAGAGAAGGTAAAAGGAAAGCAAATTGGCATAACAGGAGACTATCCTATCACTGTCACCTCAATAGGATGTCTCTTTCTATTTAGGGTGGTAGGCCCAGGGGAGACGTCCCGGGTGACCTGGGGTTTTGAGATGGCAAAGTGAAAGTAGCTAGGAAAAGGTCCCCTCTCACAAGTCACCACCGATCAGAAAGTCCGGTTTAAATAACCAATGAAGAGATAATATGCCAGAAGTGTACCTGCCTGGAACAAAGCAACAGGAAAACTATATATTTGCAAGAGCACTTGTTGGTTAGCACTTCATAAAACCATTGACTTTCTTAAATAAAGCAATTTGCTGAATATGATGAAGTAAACAGAAATCTTATAACAGCAATGTTTATAGAGCAATATTTCACATAAAATGTCCTTAAACTAGCTTCAAAATGACTAAAAACCATTAACCATTGAAGTCATAATATTAGCATTTGACAGAAGCACATAAGACAAAGTATAATTCAGCCTTTACAATTGTTTTATGAGCTTTTAATGCTGCATTTAATGACCGTAACTTACTTTAGTAACAGCAGCAAGTAGGTTAGTAGATCAAGCTATTCTAGGGTTAGAAAGTGTTAGTAGGTTGTTCAAAGAGTAGTTTTGAAGGTTGTGTTGATCAATTACTCAATGAAGGACTTAGACTAGTGCTTTCTTAGGGCAAATGGGGTCAATAAAGTGGCAGCAAATGTTGAAGGAAAATAATGATAACAGGAGAGCCAAAGACAAGAGGGGTTGATGAATGAAGTGTTGGTAAGCCAAGGCTTCAACCACCAAACGCTAAGGGAAAATGACTACTAAGGTGTAGGTAACCCTAGGCCTTAGTAGATTTTCCTCCCTCTTTAACTCAAAGATGAAGCAAATGACAGCTAAGATGAAGCAACAAGTGCTAGGGTGTTGCAATTCCAAGGCCCTTAGCAATGGCTTCAAGAAAAAAGGCTCCTTCGCACAATCTAGTAGGTGAATAGCTATTGAGACAAGGGCAATAACATGTGCTTAATCTCCTAGGGTTTCAAGCTAGCAATTTCATAATCTTAGCAAAATGCAAAGTAAAAATACTATGACCATTCAAAAGAAAGAAGAATTGCAGAATTTTACTTACATTCACCAAGAATAATCTAGCATATCACCTAGTTGAAGACTTTCCACCAAGAAAATGCCCAAAAACACCAAAACTAGCCTTCCTTCAACAAGTGCACACTAAATTTCAGTCATAAAACCCTAAGTAGGGCGCAAATTTCAGACCTCACAAGTGTGAGTGAAATATGATGAAAAATAAGAGGTAATTTCCCCTTATTTATACAATACTAATGACCAGAATTAGGTCAAAAAAGGCCGACATGGCCAGTTACAAATAATATCCAGTTTTTACATTAAATGTCATAATAAAACCCTAAAACAAGCTGCTAAGGTGACGTCATGCCCTTTTAGGGTGACGTTAGGCCCTTTTTTGGCAAAGTTGGCCTCCTAGAGCAAAACGTTAGGCCTTCTTGGGCCTCAGAAACCTACCACACGTGCCACTTGGCACACAACTGCCTCCAAAACATCCCAAAACGTTGGATGACGTCATGGGTGACCTGGGTGACGTCATGGGCCTTCCAAGGCCTACATCATGGTGGAAAGGGCACAACCCCCCTAGGTCCAGGCCTGCCAAGCTACCCCTAGTGAAACGTCCTCCTCTCTCTCTGGTGCAATCCTCTGATCTATCTCTTCCCCCTACTGGGGTCTCAACATCCATCCAGTGGGCTTCTAGCCCTATGGAGGTCCGAACTAATCATCTCCCCATGTGTACCTGGCCATCGGGTGTGGCCCTGCAACATCAACAGATACGCCCTCCATGGGCTCATAAGTCACAGGGATCATAGCAATGCCAATCACATCTAATCATCAAGTTATTAAAACCCCTTTTACTCGAACAAGTGCCCAAAGACATTATACTAATCTGCAAGTCAAGTTTGGAGGGAAAGCTAGGACGTCTTATTGGGCTAATGCTCATTGGATGTGGGATGTTTCCGGGAGAAGTCAAACCTAGTCCATGTGAGTGGATGAGATGGTAAGCAATGTCTGGGCAAGGGGTGCAGTGATAGCAGGGAAATGTATGGCTTACCTGTGGGTGCCTCTGAAGAGGGTGAGCTGCACCTGTCATGGATGCAAATGTTTCCAAGCCCATTCATGCCTTTTATCTTTTATTCTCATTGATTTTTCTTTCAAGAGGCTAGTTAGGGGACACTGCCCTGGCGTGGTGACCAGTGGTGGCAATGTTACCCACAAGCATTTCACGGAAGTGAGAAGGTCGGCTCGTTATGAGGCCCCCTTTCTCTTGGCTATGCCACCAAGGGCCACTACCCTGGCATGGTGATCAGCTATTGGTAGTGCCATACCGCTACATGCCCATGGACCTAATAGGTTGGCTCGTGATGAGACCCCCTATCCTCTAACTAGGTCTTGTTTTATTATTTTTATGGGTCCCTATGTTTGTTGCTGAGAAGCTTTTTATTGCTTTCTCGGGGATCCCTGGGCGAAGCATCTCCAGGTTTCATTCTTTTGGATTTTATCTTTTGCCAGCTACTTTTACCCTCTGGGCCTTTAGCCCCTTCTTCCCACAAGGTAAGGTACAACCCTTAGATATTTGGCCAACCCAATGCCCGGACCAGTGTAATGGGGGATGGATGAGCGGGAAAAAGATGAAAAGTGGTAAGTATGGTGGGAGCGGACGATGGCCTTTCATGAATCTCCCCAATGGCAACTCAAACCCTATGGGTACCAACTTACTAGGGCATCCTGTCATTCCCCCCAGGTGTGGTCAAGTGGAAAAGCATAAGGTCCAAGCACACGTTAGAAGCAAAAAGAATTAAATGCACATATTCAAAGGTTTTGAGGATTAGAGTGACACATACCATGATACCCGGACTCATTACCTCATGGAGCAAGACCCATCTCTGCTACAAGACCAGGCCGATGTGATGGATGTTGTTGCTGCTGACAAAGTGGAGGCGCTAAAGAATGAAAGGATGGGCCCTCCAGGGCCATGCTCAAGTCGATCTGGCTCTCGGTACTCCATGTCTAGGACTTGTGGGCCTCGAGACATAATCTACTTAGTTATCCCTAGGTTAGGGGATAACATGATGCAACATTGATTATCACAGTAAATGATTGTAGGTTCCAACTCCTAATCAAACAAACTTGCAAGTAACTTGCAAAGCCAGATGGCCTCACAACTAGCAATATTGGCTACCATGTATTCTTCCTCTATTGAACTAAATGCTACGGAATTATACCTCCTGCTGAACCAAGATATCATCTTTTGATCCCAAGCTAACACAACACCCTAAGGTGCTCTTCTCGTCTGCTACACTACCCACCCAATCTAAGTATGAATAGCCCTACAATTCGCTTCACCATCTCCAAGATATCTCAGTCCACACTCCATTATGCACTTAAAATACTTGAGCACATGTTTTGTTGCTACCCAATGCTACTCACGGTGTTCACTACAAAACATATATCTAGCCTGGCATTGACCAGATACATCAAAGGACCTATCAACTACCTATAAACAAGGGATCCACCAACTTTAAATCTAAAGCTGGCACCTTCTTCAAATTAGTGATCATGGGTGTGACCATAGGTTTGTTGTCCTCCATCCGAAATCTCTTCAGGATCTAAACTGCATACTTACCCTACCAAAGAAAAATATCCCCTAGTCTCTACCAAACATCCAAACCCAAGAAGTAATGCACCATGTCAATGTCCTTCATCTCGAACTCAATTGCCATGTCTGCTTTGCACCCTATACAATGAGCTTCTTTTCACCTATCAGAAACAATTCATCTACATACAACACCAAAACAAGCAGATCAGTCCAAACAAATATATGATATAAGTTAAGATCCGCTTCACATTTGTTGAAGCCCATACACTGAAGATATCCATCGATCCTGGAATACCAAGCTCTCAATGCCCGCTTGAATCCATACAAGGATTTCTTAAGCATGCACACAGGGGACTCCTTCCCACTTACCTCAAAGCCTTGAGGTTGCTCTATGTACACTTATTCCTCGATGATCCCATTAAAGAAAGCTATCTTCACATCCATCTAATGTATCCTCCATCCCATAAATTAAACCAAGGACATAGCTGCTCTAATGAAAGTGTATTTGGCGACTAGAGCAAATGTCTCCTTGTAGTCCAATCTCTCTGGGAGAACCCTCTCACCACAAACCTCACTTTGAACTTCTCAATGTTGCCATCAACAACATGTTTGATCTTGTAGAGCCACCTAGAACTCACAATTGACTTCCCCTTCGGTCTTGGCACTATGTCCCAAACATCAATATTCATGATGGAGGTGTACACCACCATGGCATCTCACCATACCTGTTGGTATGCTACCTCATGAAAGCTAGAAGGCTCGAAATCTAGAATTCTACTCATCAATGCCATGCAGTTTGGAAACTTCTTTAAAGGTTTGCTCTCTCTAAATGTGCTCCTAGGAGTCTCAACATGTTCCCAAGCATCCCTCAATGTCTGAGTGAACCATTGAGGTCTCCTGACAGAAGTGGAAGGGGCTATTGTCCCCCCTTCTCCACTTGAAGGTTGTCATACTGCTCTAGAAATCACTTGACCCAGGCTCAACCTTCGAAGCTTCCTGCTCCTCATTCTCTATCACTGGAATAGGATCGTGAGACTTTCTAGATGCAAAGTCTTCCTCAAAATTTACATCCATGCTTACTATTGTCTTCCTCTACTCTAGAGTATAGGCCATGTAAGCTTTTGAAGTCTCACTATAACCCACAAATAAACCCTTCCTGTTGGAGGGCTCCAACTTGGTCCTCTTCTCTACCGGTACATGGATATAAATTGGACAACCGATCATGTGAAAATGACTAACCTCTGGATTCACAACAATGAATGCCTCCTCGAGTGTCTTTCCCTCCAAGATCCTATGGGGACAATGGTTTTGGATGTAGACTATTGTGTTGTATGCCTTTTCCCAAAGAAACATTGGCAAGTCCTAGTCATGTATCATGGACTTATCAGACCCTATGATGGATCGATTCTTCCACTCTGCAACCCCATTATGTTGTGGGTTATATGGAACTCTCATCTCCCTCTTGATTCCTACCTCCTTGTAGAAATCCTCAAACTCCTTGGAGGTGTACTCTCCCCCATTATTTGATCTCAAGACTTTGATCTTCTTCCATGCCAGGATTTCAACTAGAGATTTGAACTCTCGAAACCTACTAAAGATCTCATCCTTGATCTTTAAGTAGTAGATCCAAGTCTTGCGAGAGAAATCATAAATAAAGGAAACATAATACATGCTTCATGTTATTGACACTACTCACATCGATCCACAAACATCAGAATGTACTAGGTCTAGAATCCCCTTAATCCTATGCCCGTTGCTTGGGAAAGCATCCTTGACATGCTTGCCAAAGGTGCACCCTCTACATACACCATGTTACTCAATATTGAACCCTGGAATCCCTGTGACTATCTCCCTCAAAATAGGCAACGCCCTATAATGCAGGTGCCCAATCCTCTTGTGCAACAACTCGCACAAGTTGTCATTATTATGCACCAAGGCTTGAACAGGTGCACCCTACAACCTGTACAAATTACCTTCTCTGACCCCTAATACCTGAGTTGTATTTGGGCTAGATTCCTTCGGTCTGATGAGGACTTGCCCATTCTTGAACTCCACTACAAAGCCCTTATCCTCCATAATCGAAACTGAAAGCAAATTCTTCTTGAGACCTAGTACAAACAAGACATCATCAAAATCTAAAGGATTACTTAACTCGATATGGAAGGGAATAGTACCAACTCCTACTATTAGGTACTTTGCATCATCGCCGACCTCAACCTGTACTATTGAGTCTTGCTTCTTCAGAATAGAAAACAACTATCTGGTTGATGTCATATGTTGAGATGTTCGGTTGTTCACATACCATGCATTCCTCGGAATCGTGCTACTAGAAAGGAAATATACCAATGAAAATCCTTCTCGCACTTCGCAGCAAACTCATTCATCTGAGTTTCTACAAAGGTTCCTGCATGTTTCTGCTACTACTTCCCTTTACCCTTCTTATCTGGACACTATGATGCATAATGACCATTCTTGTGACAAAGGAAGCACTTGATTTTATTCAAGTCCTTTCCTGGCTATGAGGTTGACTCCTCACTCTTTCCCTTACCCTTGTTGGGTCCTTTACCTATGCCGTTATCCACCATAACCGAAATTGAAAGCAAATTCTTCTTGAGACCTGGTACAAACAAGACTTCATCAAAATCTAAAGAACTACTTGACTCGATATGGAAGGGAATAGTACCAACTCTTACTATTAGGTACTTGGTGTTGAATTATATAGCTTTAGAAGTTATTTTCCCTATTGTAACTAACCATGTAAATAAAATTTTGATATAGTTTTAACTTTATGTCAAGCATCAAACACATGACAAGTGTCAACCTTATGCCAAGACAACCATATGCCATGTGTCAACCTCATAGCACCTCTAAGAGGTTTGCGTGGGGTTGTTGTAGTGGCTAGCTTAGGGAGGCTGCTTAAGAGGGCTGCTTAGGGCGGTTGGAGTGGCCAGCTTAGGGGGGCTGCTTAGGGTGGTGGTATGACAGTTGTTATACAACTGTCATACAATCCTAAGACAACAATTTAGGGCAACCTCTAGAAGAGACAAAGGAAGTGACCTTTGGGAGCATTAGGAGGTGGCTCTTGGAAGCTTTAGGAGGTGGCTCTTGGGAACATTAGAAGGTGACTCTTGAAAGCCAAAGGAGGGCAGGTATGACAGTTGTTATACAATTGTCATACATTCTTAGGGGGCTTCTTAGGGAAGCCAAACCAATCTATAAAAAGGGGCATTCACTTAACATTTATATACCTTTGTTTTGTTGGAGTCTTCTGTTGAGGCAAGGCATCTATTTGTTGAAGTATTTTGTTGGTATATGACTGATATCTACTGGAATCTTCTGCTGGTATATGGCTGCTAGTTGTTGGAGTCTTCTGCTGGTATATGGCAGCTAGTTGTTGAAGTATACTGCAAATACAAGCACTCTACTCTTGCTGAAGTCTTATGTTGTTCCTTGTTGATATAAGGTTGCTACAAATACAGTGTAAAAGCTGCCATAACTCTGCTACAGCAAGAAGGAAAGTCACTTATCTTTTGGTGAGTTTGTCAAGTTGTTACTATAAGTGTTAGTTCAGCTATTTGTGAAGTTTGTAAGTATTGAAACAGAGGTATCGTTTCAGCCCTCTAAGTCCTAGCTAGTTACTCTAAAGTCTTGGCTTGGTATTGTACTTTGTTGAAGAATTTAAAGAGAATTTTTGGCTGGAATTTCTACCCCAAGAGGGTTTCCCAAGGTATACTTGTGTTCTCTCTATGATTGTCTCACTTTCAGTGATCCTCATATATGCAAGATGTATCGGTATGTTGGTTGTGTTGACCACCTATTTCGACTAGGGGTCAACGTCATATATCATGAAGCTAGGTACCTGAGGGTGCAACTTTTTTTTGAAGACTTATGGCTCAGCAGCGCAATTTTGCCCCCAACACGTCTTTCTATGTAATCAAAATGTCCGATCCCCTGCGTGGGATAATATGTAATGGGTCAGTATGAGTCATATTTTAAGTCAGTTGCCTCGGACTTTATCATTAGGGAAGTCCTTTCATCAAGTGTTTTTTATCCTTAAGTAATTTTTAATTACCCTTGAGTTTTTCACTCACAATAATTCTTCAAAGTGGTGAAAGGCGTTCTAATGATCGAGCCCAAGGGGTGACTAAGGTCTAGTAATGTTGTAAATGACCATGCTAGACATCTTCTAGAGTTTTGCAGAATTCCGTCAAGTTTTGATAGTTTTTTTTAATTTATTAAAATTCTCCATTTAATGGGAATTTTAATAATTTTTTATAAAAATGGTAAAAATTTGGTCCTTAGGGATTTTGATAGGGGTGTGAGTACTCAAAACAAATGGTAGACAACCCCCTACACCCTTGGACCAAGTTTCAGCTCATTTGGACAAGTTTTGCTAGGTCTTTGTCCATGAGGAGTCAAAATCAGTCTAGAGTTAGCATTTAAATGTTTTTAATTGGCTAAGTAAAAAAGCCAAAAATTGTAAAATTAACTAAAGTCGTGAGCAAAAGTGGGGAAAGGTTTCCTAACCTGTTTCCTAAGTTGGAAAAGTAATTTTCCACTTAAAGAACCCCCCCTTGCTTAGCCAACAACTAAAAGTGTGCCCCCCTTGCTTATTGACAAGTGGGAAATAAAAGATTTAAGTGAAAACATTGCCTAAAACCCTAATTTCGCCCCCCTTGAGTCTAACCTCATGTTTGACAAGTCAAAAGGTGTTTTCCCCCTTCACATGTCACCCCTCAAACCCTAACTCACTACCAAAACCATAAAAGTGTCTCTTCCTTGACTTTGTCCATCTATTTTGGATGTGTGACACTTGGAGTTCACCCAAGAGGGGTCTTTCCTCTCTCCCAGGTATAAAAGAAAGCCTACCCCTTCCTAATTTCTACATTTTTTCTCAATGCAACTCCGCTATACCCAAATTTCTCCCATCTCCTCCCCCTTTCCCTCCATTCTCTCTCATGGTCTTTGGTGCTTTTTGGCAAGTTCTCTTTGGGTAATAAAATTTTTGAAGCTTTGGAGGATATGTTGGTCTCTTGAAGTATTCTTGGAGCCATCTTTTGTTGTGTTTGAGGTAATATTGTTGCTAATTATTCATTTGCATTTCCTTTCTTTCATTTCCACTTAAAAACCCAAGCAAAGTATTTTGCTTGGGATAGATTAGTGATAGTATTATCACTAGTTTTTTTGTGGGTTGTTTCTATTTCATTTGCAAATTATTTTACAAATATTTAGAACATTCTCACCTTCTTGTGTGTTTTGTAGCAAAGGTTTGCAAAATCTGCAGGTTATCTAGGGCTTTTGAAGGTGGATTTCAGATTTGGAAATCCTTTCTTTCAAGCCTTTCCAAGTTTCTGAAAATTTTTCTTCTATTTTCAGCCATCATTTATCAGTTTCATTTACTTTCTTTGATCAAAAATCTGCAATCTAACATATTTTCATGTTCAGGTTTTTTATTTTAAATTTCTGAATATCATATTTCCAAGATATAATTTGTTTGAGCCATCTTTAGCAATTTCCAGCAAGAATAGCTTATTTTTGCAAGTTTTGAAGAGGATTTCAGCATACTTGTCCCTCAAAGTACTTCAAGAAAGCTTCCAAAAGCTTGGGCATAAAACCTCTTCTTTCTCTTTATCTTCTCAGCATTGTAAGCAGCCCAAGAGAGTCTCTTGGGCTTGCATTCTTGTTCATAAAATCAATTTTCTGTTTTGTAAATTAGTTTAGAGTGTCTACACCTTGCAAAGTGATTTGGCTAGGTCAATCCATACAATATTGTAAGGCTAGATCTCTTTAATTTTTTTGTTTTGTATTTCTTCGTTTGCCCCACTTGTCCTTAAGGCAAGGTTGTGTGGTTAGATTCTTGTTTTATTTTCATTTCAAGTCATTTGATTTTCTTATTTTTTCCCACACCTTGCAAAGAGATTGGCTTAGCCATCCATGCAATATCGTGAGGCTAGGATCTAAATTTAGTCATTACTTTAGGCAAAGTAACCTCACCTAGACTAATTAAGGGGAGTAACTTATTTGTTTTGGAAGTAATCATATCTAGTCTAATTAGGCACCCAACTAGTATCACTTTTACCATCAAAAAATGTGCCTTGGGAGGCTACAGGGGGTGTAAGTCGGGGATGGCTTCATGGCACTAAGTGTCCTCCCTGCTTGAGCGCCCAAGCATTCTGGATTGTCCTGTGGAGCTAGGGAAGGACCTTGCTTGTCCTTCTTCTTGAGCACCCAGCAATTCTTTTCATTGAAGGGATAAGAGTTAGGGGTAGACACATAGTCTAGGCTTGCATCTATCAATCTAAATCACCCTAACTAAAGAGAGACTTAAAATCTTCTAAAATTAACCTACTACATTCACAACTTTTGCATTTTCAAGTTCAATTATCTTTCATTTAACTTGTGCAATTTTCATTCAAGGCAATTTACTTTCATGTGTTTTACTTTCAAAGAAATTTTATTTTTCAAGTCATTTTAAGTTATCTCTTGTTGTGGTTCTTTCATGTATTGATGCTTCACTGCTTACTTGGTTAAAGTATTTTTTATTCTTTTGGATATAATTGTATAATCATTTAGTTGTTTAATTCATTGTATATATATTTCATGTCAATTTGTAGATAACATTCATAATTGGTTTAAGTGTAAAGTGAATTCTTTTGTTCATTGGCATTATTTATCTCTTGTATAATTGTACTTAGTTGTATCGCTCTTTGACTCCATTCATTTATCTTTAGGCACTAGTCTTAACATTGTTTATTGGATAAGGGGTGTGCTTGTCATTGAAGATTTCCATTGCATTGACTGCTTGTCATTTGGGTTGGGTCTTCCTAATCTAAGAACTAAAATTAACTCCTAGATCATCTAATCAACCTTAACATAGTTAA